>VXBQ01016762.1:647-97159 GCA_013400175.1 Phainopepla nitens | reverse complement strand
AGGAGAGGAGAGGAGAGGAGAGGAGAGGAGAGGAGAGGAGAGGAGAGGACTTTTAAAAGAGGTACTTTAGGTCTGTTCAGGACTAACAAATCTTGTGAAGCAGATGAATTACAGACAGTAAGATTAATGCTGTAGTGATTATTGCTGTCAAAGGCACCTAACTCCCTCAGATTCCCTGGAAAATCCCTGTACTGCTGCATGTTCCACTGATGAAGCTGAGTACAGGCTCAAACTAGTACAGGAAGAAATAGCTCCCACCATTTTCAGGCTTTATCCATGGTTTCCATAGCAGATTTGGCAACATCTCAAAGCTTCCTCAGCCCTATACCTATTATCAGTTACGTTATGTTACAGTGCTGCATTTTAATTGCTGGTTTTTCTGAGACAGAGGGAGCTGAGTCTAAATATATCTCAAGCGCCAGCAGTGATATTTAGCACAGCTACTGTAATCAAGCATTCAGCCACGCCAACAAATAAAACTTCTCACTTGAGCAAATAGGTTCTCTGAAAAACACCTGAATGTTTGACAAAATTTCTTTTTCTGTTATTTTAATATCATTAGGAGGCCTCAGCTTTCTTGATTAGCAGGGTGTGCATCTAAACTGCCAAGAAATTACCCATTTTCTATCGCAGCTCTTTTGCTTTTCTGAATGCAGACACTGACAGCTCTAACAAAGATGCTCAGCTAGGAAGCTGTTTCTCCAGTAAGAGAAATGAAATATTGCTGAGTTAAAACCACTAATTACAGTTTATAATAACAATACTTCCTGGGGAAAAGATATTAAACTGTACTTAACTGCTGGGGTTTTTTTTCCTTTAAACTAGGGGTTTGGCTACAGTCTGATGGCTAACTGCTTGCAAAACTCTACTCAACTGGTACAGTCTAGCTGGCAGATTCCAGAGCAAAAAAATACTCCTCTCCCACAGTATAGGCATATTTTTCTGTCAAACCATTTCCTTTGTAATTCAAGTGCAAAATGTAATGTATGCAATAGGAAGCAAAGTATTTGAATAAAGATCACTGAAAAAATCCTGAAGTACATGCTTCATTTTGAGTATTTTAGGAAGCTCTTGGATTTTTTGCAAGCCCATATGGGATATTATAGAAAGGGAAAAAATGCTAGGTAAAATTCTTAGACTGTAGTAAACTTTGCAATTGCAGAAATTTACACCCAGGGTTCTGTTCTTCTGTTCTAGTGCATGAGTTTCTGTTCTCTCCTGAAAATGTTGACACCTCCAAGGCTTTCCATGGGGACAGGACAGTTTTTCTCACCCCTTTTCCCCTCAGAAGAAGGGGAGAATTTGTATTTGAGAATACTGAGAGATGGAGCTCCTCTAGGAAAAGTTTTCAATATTATCAGGTTTTATCCTTCAGGACTGAAAGAAGTGCTGAAGGCAGAGACATGCACACACAGAGATGCAACAACTGGGCTTTTCAATGAGTGAGAATCAATGGGATAATAGATGGCATTGGACTATCGGTCTCTTGTGGGTTATTTTGCTAATTCATTCTGCTGACTTGCAGCAAAGCTTAGGAGATCAAACAAAAAACTATAAATGGCATTGAAAAGTCAGCCAGTGACCCAGGAGGCCACTTTCTTAATGAAAGCACTCTCTTTCATTTAAAAATATAACTACATAAAGTGTGCAGGAAAAACTGAGCCTGATCACAGAAGTGAAGGTGAAAATATTTATTTACATTGCTTAAAAGTATCTTTTTTTTTTTTCCCCTGGGAAATAGTAATCCAAAATGGAGTACAAAAATAGAGTATTTGCCTGGTAAGGCAGTCTTCAAAAACTCTGCCTTGTGATGTCCCCAGGTTTAGCTCCTGCTATTCTTAACTCCTTGATCAGAGCTTTGTTTTATGTGTCTTGCCACTGAAATCAGTCAATAGAGAATGGGGCAAAGTCTGAGTGATCAGAGACAGTCTGGAAACATATTCTAAATTATTCAGCTTTTACATCAAAATCTAAATGTGTCTTATGACACATGAGGAGACATGTCTTTGTAGCTTCCTAAAAGATGTCAGAATGGAAGGACTGGAACAGAAATATTTTTAATCACCCTTATTATGTTATTTTAACAACTCAAAATACAAATCCATAATCTTCTTCTGAGTATTTCAAGATATTTTTAATCCATATATTTAAAACATTATATCCCAGTGCATCCAATATAATGCAGCATTAGAAAGGAAGATTTCAGTTGAGTACACTTTATTGGATGGGACAAAAAGGCAGCCAATATTTTAAACAAGTGGCAAAGCTATGTCAAAACAAAGAAATTCTGTTGCAGCTCCTACTCAAGATGAGGCACACTCTGAAGTCAACTGCTGAAAAAAGTGAAAAATGTGTCCTAGAGAGAAACAAAAAGTTCACTGCTAATCAGAGGCATGCTCTCTGCTTAAAACGCAAGGATACTTATTCTAGTTCTATATCCATGGAAAGCTCATACCTACAACTGCTGAAATACAGATACAAAATAGCTGAGTTTCAAAGGAGAAATAATGAGATAATTGCAAACTGTTTAGTGTTTAATTCAGTGATCCTAGTCAAATTTGCAGTAAAAAAAAAACCAAAAATAGCAATGCCAGTGGCATTGCAAGTACAGTAACTTTTACTACCTGATTCAGAACTTTCAATCTGCGTTCAAGATCAGGCAGAAATCTGACATCTCCTCTGGATCTAGGAGAAAGCTTCAAAGGCTAATGCCAAGGATCATATTCCTGAGTCTGCTTCTTTAGATGTTCAGTGAAGTCCCACGCCTGTACCCGTCTCTCACTTTCTCTTTACATCTCTTTCATGTTGATTTCTTCTCCTTATCTCAGACTCTGATGAAAAGATGTGCCCCTCTGGCTGCAACACAAGACACGAGGGTTCAGAAAAGCTCCCATGTCCTGTGTTGTAGCCGGAGGTCTCACAATAGTTTGGAGCAAACCCTCGGGTGCGCAGGTTCCTTTCACAGGCAAAGCTCTTTTCCTGCACTTTTGAATTCAACCTATGTGTCAATCTGTGAAAGAGAAGTGGAGAAGAATGGAAATCAGGTGCACAGATAACACTGTGTGCTATTGGTACTGTCAACACAGCAAATGGAAAAAGCACCTGAGTAGCTGCCAACCCGGGGCAGAAAAGCCAAGTTCTGACCTGGAATCTAAAGCTGCCATTTAGTTGATGTCAGCAAAGACACACCAGCTCACAGCAGTTGGAATCAGCCCTACAGACTTTGCAGCATGATCTCCAGATCTTGATGGCTGAAAGCATTTCTTTGGCAACTTTGCCGGCATCTGTTTTTTCAATAGTAGATAAAGCTAAGCAAATAATTAGCAACTAATCACGTAAAAACAAATGCTGTCTTTTGTTTCTTGTTTGCAAAGTGCCCTTACATGGATCACAACATTTCCAAATTTGTTATGCAGAATTATTTATGAATGCCTTCATAATTAATAATTCTGGGTCTGCAGTTCACTCATAAGGAGTTGTGAACATTTGTAAATAACACTGCATTTCTTAATTATATAAGCCATGTAAAACTTATTCCTGATGAGGTTAGTTGTCTAATTAACTAACTGACACTGTGGATAGCAGCTCAATAAACCACTTTTGGTGAACATCCAAACTTATGAATTAAAGGGGACATAGCTGAAAGCAGTTTCTGCTAATAAAGCGCTCTACCAAATATCCACAGAAAACAGTCCCTTGAAATGGTTCAAAGAGTTAAATTGAAATTCACTTGTGAATCCAAGCGGATATTCACAGGACAGCATTTTTTTTACTGTTTGCTCAACTCAAGTCATAAATTAATGCTAACGAAAATATTCAGAGCTGTTGCTGAATTTCTTATGAGCACAGTATTTACTTCTATGTGTTCTTTTCCCTGTGGACTTACATTTTGTTCCTAACCGAAACAGTTTGAAAAACAGAGTTTGAAAATCCCTTCATATACTTATATATATATATATAGATAGATAGATAGATAGATAGATAGGTATAGATATAGACATGTGTCAATCCAGTACAATATATTGTTATGCATTATAATAAAGATCAGCACTTTGAAGCCAGGTGCATGAGACAAGATTATTGCTATCACAGTTCAAAAAATATTTGGAAGATTTATTGTTTTTTTGTCTCTGACTCTCCACATATTACTTTTACGCTGTCGCTACTTTGTTTGGTACTTTTGCTTCTCCAAACAAACTCAAAGAAGTGGGTGAGGAAATGAAGTGTACTTAGCTGCTATTTTTATGAAGATGACCGACTGAATGCCTGTTCAGGCACTCTGTGGATAAGCACTCACATTAACAGAATTAAGCAAATTACATAAGCTGTTTGCTCTAAAATGTCAAACTTCTGTTCAAAAGATTTTAATTTTTTTAAGCTTTCCTATCTACTTCAAATAAAAGCATAAAAGTCACAGCTACCAGTTTATTCATTTCCAGATTTATCTCGCATGGAATAAAGCACAGTTCAACTGGTCAGACCTCAGATTAGGCAAAGGACAAAACTATGAATTAAAAGGTCTTTCCCTAGGAGGGCATAAAAAGGAATGCCATCAGTATTTTTGACAGTAACGCAGCTCTTAAAGTTGCCTGATGATGAGTGCTACAACAGTTTTTAGCTATTAGTCTGCAACTTGAAGAATCCCCAAATCTTTTCATGCACGTATTCTAACATTTTTGCTATGAATTATATAGTTTATCTAGAAATTAGTTATTTCCAGCCACCTGCCTTTCGTATCTCAGCTGCATAATAAAAAAAACCCCAACCACTTTTACATTCAGTGTGAAAAAAAAATCAAGCTAACCAAGCTCCATCTGTCTTACCAATTCCATAAACTGTGCCTATATAGGCACTAAAAGGAAATCAAAACACAGAGTACTAGAAACTTGGGACCCAGAATTAATCAGCTTTTTACAGAAAAAGTATGTTCATATAAAACTAAATTATTCACTCCATCCCATTTCTACAGCAAGGAAATTCAAGGTTAGAGCTGAAATTGCATCCTTAAAGATTTGCTGATGCCCTGTGGAAAAAGCATGAAAATATTTTGATTTAGAGAAGATTCTGCTTAATTATTCTGCACTTCTTCCTTTTGTGTCTCCTTGTTTTTATTCACTGAAGGCATTTCTGAGAGAAGTTAGTCTGAGCCCACAAGGCTCTGTGGAGGGGTCTCATTGTCTGCTCTGCACGACACCTCAGACAGGAAGCAGGATGTATTAGCAAGCAACCTGCTGTACACAGAGCATCCTTTTACCTGTTTTATACCACCAACAAGATAAGTTGATTTATGGATAAATGGGAAATCTGCTCATTCCTCAGGATTCATTTCCCTCGTCTGACAATGCAATCATCTTTCAATCCACGGCTCTAAACTTTGAGTCATGATGAATACTGACGGAATGGAGGCAGAGATTTGCAAATCACCTCTAGCCTGGTGGGTGTTTCACTCCCCTCTTCCCCAGTGGGAGAGGAAGTTGGAAGCTGCAGTGAATGATCATTGAAATCTGGCCTCTCAGCTAAGCTGGCCAGTGTAATCCTCACAGTGAGTCATTCAAGAACCATCATAGGCAGACATCATTAGCCAGACAGTCATTACTTCTGTGGTTTGCACAAGGAGCAAGAACATAATGTGTTCATATGACCTCAGAGGTGTCCAGTGGTTCTTTCTCTGGGATGAGGAAACACCATTCCATACCTGGTCATCAAATCAAACCCTTAAACTGGAGGTCTGAGAGGAATTCTGACTTCCACCACCAAGCCCACACATAAAATTTGGTGGTGGAATTTGGCTGGACCCATAGTGAGAAGAGAACTATTCTCCGGTTTCAGAAACACATTCCAGGATAGTGAAGCCACAGAATATGAATTTGAACTCAAGCCAGGATGATTTTTCCTCATCTTCAAGCCATTAAACATAAACTAGCACTTTCCTTTGGATCTGGATACTGTCTACTCAGTCCATTACCATCATTAGTTAAGGGAGAAATGTCTTGCCACTGTTGGAATCAATTTTTTTCCCAGTCTTCATGATTTGTAACAATTGTTGAATTTGTGACAAATACCTTTTAGTTCTAATTAAATTTCACATCTCTTCCACACTAATTCACCCTTTTCTTTGGAGGGGACAGTTTTTCTGGGGCACACTAAAATTTTTGGTCATTTTATAGAAAAATAGATGTGAGCATGTGTTACAATTTACCTAACCACTCTGAATCAATTTGCTGTTTAAAGTGACACTGTACTAATTACACATCAGCACATTAATGCAACTGCAGGCTGTAATCATTTCCCTTTGAATGAACAGTACACGCTTCCAGCAAAGTCCTCAAGAATTGTTTTGGAACTCAAGAAAGCAATAATCAATTCTCTTATGCTGCTACTTCAATATAAAGCAAAGAACTGGCTAACTTTATTTTTAAGTAGATCAATCTCTATTTATTAGTAGTAAAATGATTTTGACAAACTCTGCCCTTGCATGAACACAAACCCTTGTGGTACTCAATAGGTGCACATCACCTCAGGCAGAATTTGGCCCTCAGTGATCTTAGAGTGCTCCATGAGCCTCATCTTCTTCTGATCTGTATCCACAGGGGGTTTTTCCTCATGCCAGACTCCAAAGTCTATAAGCAAGCAGCTTGGGACAAGGCCTCTGTGGGTCGTGTACCAGTTCTGCTTTGACATGGTCATACAGAAGCATTTATCACTGATGACTGTTAAACTTTAACTAGCATAATTTGAGAGAGCAAAAGAAAGGATTTCACTTTTAAATGTGGAAAGCCTTATATGATATTTTCTGAATTAAAGACCACAATTTAAAATAATCCTGTAAATTGAAAATCTATATCTGTGTCTGAAGAGGGACTTCTAAACCTGACTGTCTTAAATATAGATTTTAAATCAATATGAGTAGTTTTGGAGCATTACTGTTCAAGGATTTTGTGCCATTGCTGTTAAAGTATTATTAATTCATGCTCTTATCTTTTTCATTTCATAAAGTGTATGAGGGTTTTTTTACTGCAAGTCTATTAATGTAGGAACTATAATCCATCTTTTTCTATTTTGCCTTGGTATTGTCTCCCCAGATCAAAGTTAGATTATAACACAGAGTGAACTTCATAAATTATTTTGAATTATTTTAGAGAAAAAGAAGGAAAGGAGAAAAAAATGCAGGTTAAAGTCAGAAACACATCACATATCACACAATTTACCAAGAAGCAGTCAAGACTGCTTGAGATAATCTGATAAAATTCAGCAATAAAAAGTTTGTTTAATTTTTAAAGATGGCAGATGTCATAAAAAAAAGAGGCTGATGCAAAAATAAAGCCTCCAGAGTCTGGCAGTTCTGTTTGGATGTCAATAAAAGATAATGTAACCTGTCAAATTTGCAAGCATGTTTTATCCAACCATCATATTCTACCTTCACCACTCAAGCATTACCTTCCAAGAAACATCCGCATCTGCCTGATTATCCTAAAGTAATTCTGATGAAGAGAGCAGGCTGCAAATTAAAAGTGTCTTCCTCTGACTGGTTTTCTCTATCTTCCCCCTCCCCACTTTTTAATCCTTCATTTTCTACAGTTCAGCTAATTTTTTCTTGAAAGGTTAAGGATTTAGCAATTATTTCAATGGCTCTTGCAGGTTTAGGCTAAGTGTCTCATCTGGCCTTTATTTTAAGGAGCTTCCCTTCATTCTTCATACTCAGTGCCTCTCAGTGAGCACTGAAATGACTCCAGAGTTGTGTGACTTGGAGCTACTGTGCCTGTTCCTAGCAGGGCATAGAAACTGTGGTATGGAGATGGCCTGTCGTGCTTCACACGCCATTGAGCCAGAGTTGCACCACCAGACAAAATTCTAAAGGCTAGTTCTTGTTTTATGCTGTTTTAGACATATTCGCTCTTGGGAAATATTTTTTTATCCCTGTATCCACTATGAATTCTCCAAACATTTTAATTTGTCTTCTATTAGTCAACCTTCACTTTCTTTTACCATCAGTTCATACATTGTGACTTTGCAAAGTTTCAGAGGTTGCTTAACTTTTTTCCATTATATATGTTCAGTTCTGGAAGGAGGCCCAAAAAAGCACACAGCCTCAACAAATCAAGCATTTATTTTGAGGCTTCTGCTGCCAGTCCTCATCACTGAACTGAGAAAGGTCACATCATATCCCCATGATATCTCCTCATGTTGTTCTGCTTGATAAATTCAATCACCCTGGCCACTATGTTTCTGGATAATCTGTCCAAATTCTGCATCAATCTCCAAAGAAAGCCTGAAAGTCTAAAGCTCTGTTGCTTGTTTTCCAGCTGCACAGCAAACATGCTTAAAATGTATGAATCAATCAAGATCACAGCTATTTCAGGAGCTCAGAAGGATGGAGCAGGGGGTCAAGGTGAAAATGTTCATGCCATGATTCTCTGGCATCAGTTCTTAGCAACCCCACCCCTGTGCAAGCATTCCCTCCTTAGGCAGAGATAGTTAATGCTGTGAGGGGGCTGCAGCTCATTCTCTAGGAGCTTGGGTAGCACAGAGAAATCTCATGTCCACAGACAAAATCAAAACTGAGTCAGGCATTAATTTGTAAAGAAAAAGTGTGGAAGCTGGCCTAGTACTTCAACTCAGCCTAAGAAAACCCACTTTCACCATGGGACTGGCATCAGTTTGGGAGAAAGGCCATCAGCACCAGCTCTGAGCTGTCAGGCAGTGCTGTTTTCCCATGGCCTGCACAGCCATGCTCGCCTTGCTGGACAGCCCCTGGCACATGCCTGCACATCCTGCACTGGGGGTGCTGCAGCTCGCACAGTTCAGGCCCCTTTGCCTCCCTGTCCCTGCAGGGTAAGGATGCACAAGGAGACTGTCATCGTCACTATGACAGGCCATAATTTTTTTTCCACTTCTTATTCAGCTGTGATTTGAGCTGTCCTTTTCCCATAGAAATGAGCTTATGTAAGGGCATTTGTGTCCTGCTTGTGAGCACTTAACATCATCTTTTCACTGCTTTTCAGGTACCAATTTACAAAGCAGAGTTAGGCAGTTATTAAAACTGACATAATTAATTAAATGAAATAGCACTAAGGGAAGGCATGTGGACTGATACAGAAGTTTCATCTAGTGGTACCCTCCACAGATACAGTGACCTTCAGGCCAATGTTTTCATGGGCAGGAGACAGTGCTACTGAATGCTGCTTCCTGGGGAACTGAGCAGCTACTGCAGGTATTTTACATCTGGGAGCCCTGCCACTCCCTGGCTTATCTACAGTTATATAGAAAGTGTGGGCCAGAATTAACAGTGAAAACAAGATTTTAAAGGTGGAACTGAACAGGCATTTGCTGATGTATGTAAAAGTCCTTAGAGCTGGTGTCCAGAGGGCACCAGAAAATAGGGTTGGACACAGCGTGACTGGTGTATCACACTGACACAGAAACGAGCCTCCCAGATACCATCAGGCACGCACAGCACTTGACACGTAGCTCCTCCCAGCCAGCCTATGGAAAGCCTGTAACTTCAACTTTGCGGAAACTGATTTACATATTTACTGTTAAGCCACCATCAGTGTTGTCTGAGGAATGTAACTGAAGCATGCCGGAGAATGGAGCTGATGATGGATTTAGAGATGATCTAAATTTGCCAGTCTGTAGGTGGCTTTGTCCACTGCTACTTCCTTCCAGTACTAAGAACTGATTATTGCTTCCAGAATTAAGCACTCTATATGAAGAAATTTTTCCCACAGCAAAACTGACAGAAATTTGAAATGAAATAATAATAATGTACAGTCCACTTGCTGTCTAATGTATGTGTGGGATTGAATAGTACTTTGCAATACATTCCCTTCTTACTGAATTACTCTAACTTCAAACTGAATTAAAGTACTTAGCTGTCACTACATCATTGAGCTTTGATAGCTGGATGCACTCCAAAAGCTGGGACTGTAGTTGCTTTTCTTGCAGAAATTCACAAATAAGGGGAGAAGAAAAGATTTATTTAAAAAAAAAAAAAAAGAAAAGAAAGCTTATTACATTTTCTAAGCGCTGCTTCATTCACCGGTCTGGAAAGTACAATTAGGATGTGAAGCACGTATCAGGTGGAAACACCCCACCCAGGTGGGGGTCTGCTGTGGATGTGTTTCCAGTCTCCTCCCCTGCCGTAGTAGAGCTACAGCTCTGGCTGAAGCTGTGTGTTTAGCCCTGTACCAATTGAAACACTCAAGAACAACACCCTCGCTGGTAATTTTTGCACAACCATGAGGATACCTGCTACTGAATTCAGTGCAACAGCCTCTCACATCCTTAGCTCGTGTCCCTCTGTCTTCCATTAGTACCAGCTATGCTGAATTGTGTGGGAACACACCAAACTATGGATTATAAAGATTTATACTAAACCATTGCACTGTACAAATATTGCACCTAGATTCCTACCACCAGGGCACTTGTTAGGGCACTCGCTTAGTTGCTGCTTAGGCAACTTAGGCTGTAGCTGTGACTGTACTGAGTCATGCACTCTGGCACAGCCATTTACTAAAGCATCTACACTACAGTATTTGCTTTTGGATGGGTCCCACTGTACCACGTTGGTGAAGAAGCAAAGTCAGTAAGAAACTTCATTTGCCAAATCTGGTGCCTGTCTGCACAGCACCGACTTCCTGCTCTTGTTGCATTTGCCTGGTAGGGAGGGATGCAAGCAGACAGACAGTCTGACGAAACCGGCTACCAGGGAATCACCCTGCTGTGTTCTCTGGGTCTTCAATTACTCTTTAATTCAGGGAAAAATTGTGCAAAGTTCTTCTGACTCTGAACAAGCATATGTACATCCATTCCATTTCTTACAAACATGAAAGAACATAAAAGATTATGTTACCATCCTGTCTACAGATGCCCTTCTGCTACCCAGCCTCTAAAGAGAACAAATGCTTTCACTTAAGGAAGAAATAACACACAAGGCATTTATTGAAGTTCAAACTATTGAAGTACAGTTTTTGAGCATTTCATATACTTCAATGACTATTCTTGCAGCTAACTGCAAAAGAAAAAAGGACAGACGCCCAAAAATAGCAAGTAACTAGTCTAAGGTCACACACACTGTGGCTACGGTGTCTGGCAAGGGTAGGATCAAAGCTTAAATATTCTCAAAACTAAACATGTCTGCTGTACAGGGGTGAGCCTGAAAGCACATTAGCTGGTAAAGCTGAGGAACACCCTCCAGAGCACGTGCCCTCGCAAGACCAGCACATCAGTGCACGGCTTTGACAGCCTGCTCACACACATCCTCCACTGCCTGCCTCCAAGGCAGCCACTGCAAGGATGTGAGTGAGGAGGCAAAGCACATCACCCTTACACCTACTCTGGTGACAACCCCTTCAGAGGGCTCTACATACATCCAAGACACTGGACTTGAATATGATTTAATGCTTTCCCAGTGTCCCCAGGGGCAAAGGTGCTTTAAGAAAACTGCAAATTTTGGGCAACTTCGGGGGCATCATGTTCAACACTGGAAATGAAATGAAGAGATAACAGAACAGAAGGTTCTCATAGATAGCTGCAGGGGTGAAAATGGAAAGAGGGAAACAGAAAACAAAAGAATCAAACATGTATACATTCCTTACAGGAATAATTTCATAGTATAGCCTTTGGTTACTCCAGATGCCATTAGCCCTTCTGCAATGTTGTTCATAAAAAGCAGCACACAAAAAATATTTTGGCTGGATTTTGTATTTGATTAAAATGGCTTAGATTGATCAGTAAAATGCATTTACACAGAGTGCATGTGCCATCTGGGTAAAGTGTCTCTAAGTAAATCTAGATCAGAGCTTGTGGTCTGATTTTAATTCAAGTGAATAGTCTATAAATTAATTTAAATACAGGAAATGGTGACCAGAGTATGCTAAGGATACTTGGTCCAGTGTGGGTTGAGCTTCAGAGAAGATGCTGTCCAGTGATAGCAAACACAGTTAAGTTGAATGACAAGGGACAGCAGGGAAGATATGGTGGGACACGACATAAACTCGGAGCTCTGAAGAGTTTCTAAAGTCAGTCAGGTGAGAGGAGAGAGCTGGAGAAGGTTTAAAGGTGTGCACATATGTTAGACAGCGAGAGTCACCGGCAGTTTTCAGTGAGATGTTTGCAGCAGTCTGGACTCTGTGGGAAGCAGCACGAGAGGACCAGTGCAGCTCGTGGTATGCATGATACAGGAGGGGAATGTGGTGCTGAGAGCTGATCCTTGTGATGGTGATCTACACTGGCTTCGTTTTTTCCAGCGCTCCATTGCTAAAATCCACTGAGCACCAACCTCCTGTCAGCGTGAGCAAAAGAATATGTGCTTAAATTATCTTTGAGGATTTGTGTATCAGATGGTATTAGTGCTGTCATCTGCCAATCCACCCAGAGAATTCTTCAACTTCAGCTTGGGAAATACTGATTAACAGAGGTGGGAGAAGGTGGAGGTCTGGGAAATTTGTAAAAGAATATTTTTGTATATGAAAAAAAAAAAAAGAAAAAGGGGAATACTAGTATGCAGTAAATTAATTTTCTGAGATTCTTAAGGGGAAGTTTATTTCTCCTTAAGAGGACACAGACAGGTAGAATTAGCCCTGTAGACATTTTAGTATTCAGACAGACAGATTATCTTTGTAGTCCTGCATAAAAGAATGCAGGTAAAGGAGAAATTAACTATTGAGTAAAAACGTTTTCTGGTGTTGAAATGTTCAAAAATTTTTTCTCTTGTAAATACTGTTTTTGCAGCTCAAATCTAGGTTAAAAAAAAAAAGAAAAAAAAAAGAAAAGCAATCTTTATCACTCCAAATTATGCTCATTTACAAAACATATACAGAGAACAGGCTCTACAACAAATCTCTGTGTCTTGTTATAAGCAAGAAGGCATCAAAATCCATAGTAACAGCATTTATAAGAGAAAGATCAATATGGCATCTGGTATTTCAAAGGCAGAAAATGATTCTATTAAATTTCTACTGGTAGAAAATGCACTAACAAAATATCTAAAACCATGGTGGATTTTAGCCTCTCACGCTATGCCACTGGATAAATCATAGGGAAACTATCACAAAATTCTTTGTAAAAGATGCACTAGGACCTGCTTTACCTGCTTCAGATTGAAACAACAACTCTCCAAGAGAATATTGTGGCTCAAGACATCGCTGACATCCTCCAATTTGCATCTTATCAGACCATGTCTGTTACTACTGGATTGTGGGGATAAAGCTTAAAATTTGGGGATCTTTGCCTCAGGTACCACTGTTCTAACATTGTCTGTGTATGTGTGTGTAATTAACTCAGTTGTGCTGCAGGAAAAACAATAAAAATAGTAACAAAGAGTGAAATCCTCTGATTTTGATCCCCATTTTAGATACATAAAAGCAAAACATAAGAATGACTACAGGGCGTTAAGACCAAAGGTCTGTCCACTCCAGCAGAGCATCCTGTTTTTACAGAATTGACATTAAGAGATCTCTGAGTACAGTTTTTGCTCCTGGGACTGATGACAATCTCTTGTTCTGGTGTTTCAATTAAAAAAACTCCTCAAAGCCATAAGTGGATGGTTATGGAATCATAAGAACAGGACAACCATATGTGAAACTTGCTAATAATCTCCCTGCCTTTAATGATTTTAGCTCAGAACCTTATTTCTCTGAATGTGGGCTTCAAGTATTTTGCAATAAATAGTAGTAAATCTCAGTAGATTTATTTTCATGAGCTTCAGTCATCCCTTGTAAATTTTTAGAATCTACCGTGTCCTTTGGCGAGGACTTTCACAAGTGATCTACCTGTCATGGGAAGAAGGGAATGAGACAGCCTTAGCCAGTGGGAAGTTACACTGTCAACCCACTGGCTGTCAGTGTTGTCATGTACTCTGCTGGGGACTCATAAATGGATCTACAGAGCAAAATAGTTTTGAAGTGTGATGATGAAGTAGATGTTGATGGATATTTGCAGAGGGCAGTCCCTCAGCATGAGATGTCAGAGGAGAAAGCATGAAAGAGGCTGGTTAGGTGGCATGTAGGAAGGACCAACCTAATGGGTTTCCTGGAGGGAAATAGTACTTATGGCAGTCTCAGACTTTCCCAGAATAGGGGGCTCTGTGAATATAGTACTGAAGAAGAGCTCAGAAGAGCAACATAGAGTCAGTCTGGATTTAAAATACAAGACAAGACAGATGCCACTAGGCCAGGAAGAAGTCTAGGAAGTTGTACCCTTGTTCCTTAACCTTTATATAAGTGGTCAATCATACAGTTCCTTCATTGTTCATGTGGAATGCCTGCATTCAAAGAGGAGGCTAGACTAAAGCACCTGCTCCCCTTTTCCCCCTGGAAACTGTGTGAAGGCCTATTTTGCTGCAATCAACTGACCCTTTTTACAGTCAGATACAAATCCGACTATTCATGAGACCTGTAAACAGTTTCAGCTTAGAGTAACACTCAGTGCTGAAGACAGTGACATTAAATCGAGCTAGAGACTGGATTTTTAGATGTATCTGAGACAAAAGCATAGCAACTGGTACAGGGACTTAGGAATTTGCACATTAGTAGTAATTAATACCAGTCATTAACCTGGGAGCTACAAGGGCTGCTGGTGTCTGAAGGCCTTGCTAATAAATCCAGGCTTTTATAAAAGGAACAGAGCAGTTATGGATAAAAGCAGTAGGATGGATGTGACAACCAGCAATTTTAACTTATCACCTTGTAGCTTTATTTTTGAAAGCTTTTACTTCCCACTGATTGCAGGCTTCCAATTTTGTGTTGTCATGTAATAAATTACAAAAATTATCTTCTTTTTTTTTTTTGGCATAGTTCTTCATAGACAAAGTGTAGAAAAAGCTTCTTTTTTTAACAAAATGATTCAAGTATTGCTGCCATGGTGATTTTAAGAAGAAATCAGCACCAAAGAGTAGCCTAGAAATACAGATACAAATTCAAAATTCTCAGAAGTCAGGGTATTTTGGTTTAGTCTTTTCTAACAAGAGGATTTTGCTGTGTGTATGAGGAGGATGGGCATCATTTTGAAAAGCAGATCTTTAACCCTATTCCTGAAAGCAGAGGACTGTTGAAGTTAATGATATGTCTGAAGGAGATCTGAAGGATATCATGGCAGGGAAATAAACATCCTCCTCTCATCAATGGTGTGAAGAAGAAGGCATCATCATCCCTGAGGTGGTAAGGGTGGCACCACTGTGCTGATCATTTAAAAGCTCTCCTGTTTGATCAGGAACTGCCCTATTTAGCACTAGAGTAGTCTTGACCCTAACATTTGTTAACATTAACTGCCACATTTACTGCTCACTGCAGTCACATTCTAAATAAGTGTTCTAGACCAAAAAGTCTACTTGTCTTCTTTGCTGACAGTGCATATGCCTTGATCATAACCATCACAAAGTGTCAGTAACAGATGCAAAGAGAAATTGTGAAGCTAGTAAATATATTATCAATATTTAAGTCATTATTTCCTATGCATTACCCACAAGAAGAGGACAAAGGTATTGTGGGTTAGAGACCTAACAGCATGAAGAACAGCATAAAAAAAAAAAAAAGCTCTACTCAAACCTGCAACTTTTCTAGAGCAGATGTAAAACTAGAAATAGGCTATAAGCACTTGACTAAAAGGTAAAGTCTTTATATCAGAAAAGGGTACTGAAATCAAAGCGGCAAAGTTTTTGCCATTAATGTCCGCCTGTGGCTGGCTTGAGAAGGGAGACGAGGGACTGGCAGCTCAACAGATCTCTTCCAGGGACACAGAGCTGGTCAATTCAAACTGCTCTGCTCCCTATCATGTGCGGCATTTGAGATAGGTCACATTTTACAGTCGGTGACATTAAACTATTTCATAGTGATCCATGTGCTATAAGTGATAATATATTACTCAGAATATTTTAATCACCTAAATTTCCAGGACCTCAAAGTACATATTAATTAAACCTTATTTTAATTAGCTCTGCCTCAGAGAGAGGAAGAAGACAAAACTGTGCAGCCTTATTAGCACTATACTCCAGATCTGTAATTAAATCCAGAACACACAATATAATAAGCAAAAGGGCTTAAAGTAGTGGAATACTGGTCACCACCATAGCAGCCTCCCACTGTTATAACTTTCTTTTTCCTTAACATCATACTTCTTTCCTCCAGTTTCCACAATGGAAAAGGCAAAAGACTTCTGCTCCTCATGGGCCAAACTCAGCTCTGTTCTTGCAGTAACAACATCATCTTTTGTTGAATTATTCTATATTCCATTGTACTCAGAAGAATAAACTATTATTATGAGGAAAAATCTTTTTGGCTACCAGCCACTATGTATCTGTCTGCAGGCACAGAAACCTCTGTTTTGCTGCCTTCAAGCATTTTGCCTCTTTCACTGTCCAAAAATCGCTGAAGATGCTTTATTTTAAATTTCACAGCTGCTGGATTCTGAAAGGAAAAAAATGGGTTCTTCTTATTTTCTGTCTCTTCACAATAAATTAACTGTGGGCTAAACAGACAAGTCAGTGTGCAAAGGTCATCCATCCAGTCAGTGGAAAAGCATCAATACAGCATCCAGTAGTACCAATCTCCAGCCTCCTACCCTTGCCAAATGACCAAGCTAGGAAATTCCAATCACTGCTATTTGAGTATTTTCTCATGTGCATTAAAGACACTGAAGACAAACAAAACTTCAATAAACTGACATTCTAAGTCCCTGAAAGTCAGTAATGGTATTCCTGTTGACTCCCAGTTTTTTAGGATAAGATCTTCAGAGTCTAATTGCAATACTGGAAAAAAATTATCTAGTTCTGTGCTTGTACTATCATATAGCATTAGTTTACAACCTTGTTTTGCTTGCAGCTCCTTAAAATTTACCTGATAGATTTGATTTTCATAGCAAAGTTCTACAGATGCCCTAAGAGTGGTTCTCACACTCTCACATAGATATAGGTCATGCATTGGGAAAATCTGCTAAGGGGAAGGAAATTACATTCATGTAAAAAAATCCCAAAACCTTACCAGTAACTAAACACAGGAAAGTTTTGCTTTCTCTTTCTTATTTCGTAGTAATTAACAATATTTTTTTACTTTAAATTGCAATAAATCCCCTCAATTTCACTCCTCTCGCACCATTCCATGGAATTTCTCCAAATAAATAATGAAGTTGAATAGTTATGCTTGCAGAAATTGCTATTACTTTATCAATGCCTGAGCCAACAAAAAAATTTTTCATGCACCTGCACAAAAGAGAAGGAACTGAACAGCTTTCAAAAAATGTGCTATATTCCAATATGTTCTGGTGACATGCAGAAGTATATCTACAGTTCTGAAAGGAGTAGAGATGGAAGAATGGATGGAGAGGGAAATTTTGTACACTCATTCTTCTTTGTAATGAATTCACCAATACTAGAACAAATAATGCTGCCTTGCATCAGAAAAATTCTTGGCCAATAAATTTTGCATTCAATTCTAAAACATCATTTTAGCAATTTCTAAAATGCAAACCAATGTTAATGTTTCAGTATCTTTTACACTTAAATGTAATATTTCACTTTATTATTTCCTTTTTTGCATTTACTCTTATTTTGATTTATTGTATTCTAATTTATTTTGCAATTTTAACCAATTTTGAGATATATTTGAAGTGATTTATGAATTCTGATAGTTTTGTTAGCACAACATGACAGCATATTTAGTGGATTATAGCAGGTTTCCATCTACTCCTCAGAATCAAACTGCAGAGACATTAATGCATGCCCAAATTAGACCAAAGCAGTGAATTTAGACTGGGTTAACCTTCCTGAAAGTTTTAGAGATGCTTATTAATCTTGCTCTGCACAGCATCTATAGTCTTATAATGAAGACATTATGTGATATTGCTTTGATGCTTTCTTGCCAAGCTCCCGACACCTTGCAAGCAATTGACTTTTTATGCCCTGTTATTCTTACAGTTATCACTTTTTTCATCACAGTTCTTAACTTTGACTCCTCTTGTAAAGGTTCATGAAGTCCTCCTTATATTTTGTGGGTTTATGAAAAAGACCAAGAAGAAAGGGGGTAAACAGAAGGCCAGGGTGTCACTACCCTTATTCATACTATGAATAATGCTTTGCTCCATAAATAATGCCCTGAACTCACAGCATATGGTACAGGTGTTAATTTGCCAGAGTTTAGCCTCATATGAGTACAAATAATATATTCATGGGAGAAGATTTGTTTTTCATTTGAAGCTGAAAATAACAAAAGTCAACCAAAATTTTATGAAAACTGTTTACAGTGGAAAAATTACACAGTTACATTAGAGCTTCAGTAGCTGCACTCCAGCCTCAGGACTCAGCTTGACACAAAATCTCATCTTAAAATGCCTTGAATTTGGACAGATGCAAAACTTAACAGGTTAGTGGAGACATCTTTAAATAGAGTGTAACAGAGTGTCTAGTTTACTGGGGGCAAATGTTACAGAAAAATTTCACTGAAAACCTACTTCATTTTTTTGCCCAGCTTCTGCTTTCTTGTTAATGCATATCCATGTATAAATTGTGAAAACCTAACAAAGATTTTAAAGAGAACATCAAAAAGAAAATAAAATAAAACAAACAGGTTCAGTTCCCTCGCAGAGCATTTGCAGAAAGGTATCAGACTAGATACTTTTAAGTTAGAGAAGAGCAGGTGAATGGATACAAAGACTGACTTTCCACAGAAAGCTGTTATTTTGGAAATATAGGGAAAAAAAGTATTTTTTTTTTTTCTTTGCCCCTAGCTTCTTTCTTTTTTTTAATCCTCAAGGAACTAACTTTTTTTAACCATGAACCCAAGTGCATTGGGGTAACTCAACTCCAATAAATTAAGCAACAGCTGTTCCTTTTAGAATTCCAGCCATAAAAATTGATTAATTAACTATTAAATATTGCATCATTAAATATACTTCCTGAATGTGTGCCTGCTAGAATGTTGCAAAATGCTGGACCCACTATTTTAGCTTTCTACCTTCAGTTGGCAGAGCCAGAAGTGGAAAGCAAATGGAACATGGCAGACAATTCTGCTGCTGCAAAGAAGTCTCTGGAGCTGTAAAAGGTAATGCAGTCCAGCTTCTGTAAACTACATGTCAGGCAAGACGACTAATAGGAATAATCACAACACCAGCAACAGAAAGGAAAATATAACTTCCTAAAATAAAATGAGAAGGGCATTCAAAGACAGAGACAAACTGGGAGGTTGACTTTGCAACACCTTGGGGTAATGAGCAGTGATCAAGATTACAAAGAAGAGATTCATGCCTGAAAGCTGCCTTGCTTCTTTCAAGTATAGCAGTTAATCTAATAAAAGACAGTATCTCTTCTAAAACCTTGCCTCTCTTAGATTTTTAATCAATTTTAATTAGAAAAAATAGTGCTATTTCATTTCTCATTGGAGATTTTAAAGAGCTTTACAAAGAGGTTTACGGGTATCACTGGGATTCCCGATGCATGAAGCATGATGGATTACATCCTCAGAGACAGTCTTTGGTGCTTTGGCACTCCATATCCTGGCTTAGACACTGATGTGCCATTGGGTGGGGACAGTCAGGTGCCTCAGCACCGGAAAGGCTGGAAGGCCAATCTGATGAAGCTGGTTGAGTGACGCTGCTGGAGATGGAGGTGCCCTTCTCTTCCCCCCTCCCCTCAACACGGGTGCTATCCCGAGCTGAGACTTCCAGAATTCATCATTATGTACTGTCTCCTGCAGATGGATTCCTAAGCCATCCCATAACCACAAAATACAGACAACATCCTCTCCAAACGTCATGGAGATCTCACATGGAATATCAAATTCCAGCTTCAAAAACTTTAAATATCTGAAAATGTTTAGCTCCTTCTCCTCTATCTCTTGGTACAGTTTGTTCATTCTCCTTCTGCCATCCGCCAGTCCAATGAACAGTTAATCACTCCATAGAAATTGGAACAGGTTGAAACAAGAGAAGGATAGTCTTGACTCCCTGTCCCATCACCCTTTCTCAAGGCTTATTCTGAGCCTGTTGTTTAAGGTGCTTCCCCAGAGAGGCAGAAAATGCAAATTCATATCTACTTAGGCAGAGGTGGGACTTGAAGTGGGAAGAAGAGGGACTTCCCAACTGCTGAATGAATGCCATTAGACCAGAACTTAGTGTGTCAGTGCCATAACATTGAATCTTGCATCCATTTCTAAGTTTGAAATCCTGACAGGTCTGAGGTACAAGACATGCTGAAGTGCTCAGCAGTCTCCAGGCTGGAGACACGCTGGGCATGTGGAGGAGCAGAATATAAGGCACATCAGGAACATCTTAACATTAGATGGTTAGACTACACCTGATATGTAGAGAAAAATGGTTCTGTCCATACGTGCTTCCAAGACCTCTATATTTTCTTATCTTGGAAATAAATACCCTCCCACTTGAAGAATGCTCAAGCACCACCACCTTCCAAATCTAGAACACAGAGCAGCAGACTATGAACAGAAGAGGCATCTATGATACAATAATTCCAGCCTTTATTAATTAATAGCTGACCTGCTCAGCAAGAGCCTGGATACTGTAGAAAGAGACAGAAACCTGATGATGGCATGAACGTGTGCTAGAACCAAGGAAACGCAGAAGAAGCTCTGCATACATGGGGTCAAACTTTCCAAGATGTCTCAGTTAAGTTCTGTTTTTTCCATATGGCAGTTTCACATGTGCACATTACCTGTGCAGCTGAGCACAGCTGGGCATGATTTCATTTGAATCCATTCCCATTCAAACTGCAGGCACGAACCCTGTGAAGACCATGAATTACACCCTGGACTTCGCACAAATCTCTCTATGTGAGTAATCTTACATTCATACAAAAAGGAGGCTTTTAATATCCTTTGCCAAACAGCTACCAAAATTTCATGGGTGTATGAGACGGACACATTTCACAATCCTTTAACTAATTATTGTGCCATTACTACCCTTGGTGCTTTCTACATTTGCCGACCTCAGACTAAACCTACATACCTCTCTTCACATGATTTTAGACTAAGTATGACTTTCATATCCATTTTCATTTAACTCTGATCTGTCCCTTTTATGAAGTTCTGAGCTGGTTTTCATAGAAATCTTAGCTGAAATCAAAGCTCTGTTTCTCTGTAATGCTTTGGGATAAGGCCTTATCTCATGCCATTATTAAAAATGGAAAGCTCTTTTATTCAGATATATTTTTGACCTCTGCTTTTCTCTATTTGGAACAAAACCTACAGCATCACGGCCAAGAATAGAAGAAGCATCATTCAATTCCCAATTTTATACCTTAACTGCTAGATGATGCTTCCTGTGAGTATATAAAATTTCATTTAAATGCCAAATCTCATTATGTTTGCTTACACTAACGATGTGTTAATATTATTTTTTATATCCTGCCTTTCCTTGACCTCCCTAGTCCTTCAGGGCTTAGAAGATTTTCAAGGTCCATTACAACAGTGGAAGAAGGTTTACATCACTACTTGTCACTCAGCCTGTATGTTAAAGGTTCCTATAAAACATCTGGGGACATTTATCACACCATAGCCAGTACTGTTTGAGCAAAGCATTCTATGACTCTGTGCAAACAACATTTCTGACAATGCAGATATTCTAGGAAACAAGTAGAAATATTTTGAGGATATTATCAAGAGCCAGGCACTGGTATTATCCAAGAGATCAGCATTTTCAATATGTGATGAAATGTCCAAAAGTACTTTTTTTGCAACCACATGCATAGAATGGGATGCATTCCGCTTAAACAGAGGACACGATATTTGTATAAAATAGTGTTAAGACAGTCTCAAGCCCAGTCCATCATAATTACAGTAAAAGAAATATAACGTGGTTCTGTAGAGAAAGTTACCAGGCAAGAGGATAAAGAGTTATTGTTAGTATATAGTGCTCTGCCAAGAAATTATGACTAACAAGAAATTAAGAAATAAGTATAACTTAATAAAAGGCTCAATAAAAGTGGCCATATTGCAAATCAATCTATTGCAAAAGCTTTTAATAGTAAAACTATTTGTGACTTATTTGTGACTCTGGCTTATTATGTAGGTTGTGAAGTTGTTTTCTGAGTGCAGAAGGAAGGTAGGAGAAACATTCTATGTTCTACAAAAGCTTGCATTCTATTAAAACATTTTGTTAAACAGAAATGGATTATCTGAGGAAGAGCAACTGTAACAAGTCTCCTTATCTCCCAAAAAACCAAAGCATCACAGACAATGTATTTGCCCAACAATATAATCATATGTTCACGTTCTTTTGATGAGTAGTAGCATTAGCCAGCTAAGCTCCAAATTTGAACAGCACTTCAGTACCCAGCTTTTCACTGAGTTGGCAAACAGTCAGAGGGAATGAAGTGCTCACTGAACTGAGAGATGTCCACAACTGGAATTTCTGTTCTGCAGGACAGACCCTGCAGAATAGACCTCTGGCCCTTCAAAATTTGATGATGCTCTGAATCAGAAAGAATGTCACTACTTCAGAATTTCCCATTAAACAAATGGCTTGAAGAAAAGAGATTCAGGAATCTAAAACAAAAGCATTTTGGTAATGACAAAACAATTTATGTTGATATGATTAATGGTTTTAATTTGATATGGTAAAAATCTTTGCATCAATTGTATCTAAATGCTGTATAAACCATTTATATTACATTTGACGTCATTACAGTGACATGGTTAAATTAATATATAATGTAAAAGGACAAAATAAAGAACTGAAATTACTAAAGCAGATTTTTATGGAAATGAAATAATTATTTCTGACAGTTTTCCATGAATGTCTCCACTGCATCTTTTATAAAATCTTAACATATGACTACCCTTCATTCACGGCTAGTAAACAGAACAATCCTCACTTTTCCTGCCCCAAAACAACTTGATTGAAAAATGTGATTAGGTCTGGCCTTTCTGAAGTGAGTGGGAGTTCTGGCATTCACATCAATTAAGTCAGAACTTTTTTCACTGATTTCAGAAGGACTATTGTGTACTTGAAAACATGCAAACATAAATCCTGTATTGATCTGGAACCTTAACAACAAAACTTCAAAGGAAATGATCCCATCTAAATCCCAGCTGAGAGCATAGAGCAAGACTCTTAAACATAGTGCATAGACTCTCAAAAAAAGCAAAACCATTGCCTAGCCAGATTCTGAGACCATTTTCCATTAATTTACATCATCTGGAACAACAGCAAAAATAGATTATTTCAAAATCAGGATGACCAGTCCACCAATTTTAAAGCATCTTCAACCACAGGAAAAGAGTGACACTATTTTTACATACACTTAGAAAAAAATCATTACTGTTACTGCATTATTAAAATCTGCATACTTATAAATAAGGTAGTGATTTCTGACGTGAAGAAGATACTGTTCTCAACAGTCAATAATAAAACTAAACCATGTAGTAAGATAAACAAGAAGAGAATTCTCCAAATGTGGGCAAATATGCCTCAGGCATCATCTATTATGTGCACATCTGCCCACAGAGCAGATTGCTATCATCTAGCGTTACCAAAAAGCTCTATGTATTTCTCAGGAAACAAGCACAAACATTCTCAATAAATCATGGTGCTAAATATATGTTCCTCTGTCAGTAAGACATTGTCTTCCATCTTGGTTATGCCTGAGAGAATTTTTTTTTTTTTGGTGAGTTCAGATAAAAAAGAGAGTTGATTCTCTTCTTCCCTCCTGCCTAATCCCTTGAGCATGTGCTTTACTGCAGACTTGAAAATCCTTGTAGGGCCCTTTTGTCTGTCATGGTACAGGCAGGGCCTCATTGCCAAGCCCATTTACATTGCCTGCCACTTTTCTGATGGTACCTAGGAGACAAATTTCTTTGGATATCCACTGGCTTGGATATAAACATGAAGCTAAAGTGCCTTGCATCATTTTTGGCCAGTATAGTCTAAAGAACATCCCCACTGCTTCAGCTGATGAAAGACTAACAACCATCTTCATCTACCTTCAAAATCAGCTGGTACAAAGTTAAAGGTGTCTTAATTTCCAACAATACTGAAGCATATTTAAGAGAAAGTAGAAAACAATATTTCAAGCATGAATCATGTAACACAAATTATTGCAAAACGGCATTGAAATTTTCAGAATGATCACTTGAAAGTCTCTTTGTTTTCTTTAAATGAATGTTTATTTTTCGTACATTAGCTCAGTATTTTTGGTATCAGTAGGTGTAATACATGCTTTAATTTAAACTTCATAAGAATAATAGCCAGAGCTTTGCAACAGCATTCATCCAAGCAGATGATTGTATTTAATAGAGCAGTATAACCTTGCTTAGTTTCCAAAATGAATTTGCAAAGGGAGTGGACTACTCTGAGGATAATGAATATGATAGAGAGGGGTTTTTTTTAATCTTGATGCCATTTTTTGAAACTGACTAAATTAAATTTGTTAAGTTATCTGGGGCACCAAATGGAATTTGAACCCTTCTTCTAGGTAGACCAATATAGTAGGAAACAAAGCTGTGCCACGAAGCATTTCTGAAAGCAATTCTGTCAAAGAAAGCAGTTCTATGGACACTACTAAAACCAGCCAGAGTGATTGAACTGTGTTCCCAGAGCGAATACACCACAGAGATGGAAAATGAGCAGTGATCTCCCAAGTACCAAGGTCTTTAGTACAAGTCCCAACCATTACTGTGGAAGAACCTGCATGAACCCCACTGGATATCTATTAGAACTATGGCAGCCAGAAACAAGACAAAACAGAGATCTGGAACAAATAGGCATCCACTGAAATGCAAGGCTAAGGACTACCTCTCTGTGTCGACAGATGTGATGCACCATTTTGACAATGCAATTCCACTGAGGTTTCTCTAATCCCCATTTAATATCCCCATTGTTGGATATTGTTAGTTAATTTTCCACATGTTTTAAATTTTCAAGGAATGACCAAACAGCTTGCTCTCTCAATGCAAATTTTTACTATGTTTATTAATAAAGTCTATCGACAGCAAAAGCATGTAAAGTGTTCAAAAGTGATGAGAATTATTGGCCTGGTAGAATGTGTGAAAGGTTCACTAGAAACCCATGGCTAATGGCCAGAAGTCAACATTACCACAAGCATAAAACTAGAGTGACTGCAAGAATGATTCCAGGCCAATTAAGGTTCAGTAAACATTCAGCATCTGTGGGTTCCTTATGGTTTTTATTAAGCCAGAATGAAAGGTTTATGCACATAATTCTGTACCATTTTTTCCTTTATGCTTAAAATAAGAAGCGTCTCCCTAAAGGTCTCCCAAGGTCTGAATCTTTCACTGCATTTAATCATTTTTGTTGTCTTTCCTTCTTCTTTGCAGCAATTTTGCCTGAGTACTCCTGGGACTGGTGTTGCATTACAGATTCATCAATGATTTGCTGCTTACTCTACATTATCCCACAAGTGCTGAGGCAAACAGTTCCTTGCCAGGATCAAATGATCCTCTATATTTGCCTGCAGTTTAAAATCTTGTTAATGTTGACACTTCTGACAAAAGCTCCACATTGACACTGGAATGTGTGAAACCTGCAGGCTTTGGTGACTGCCACATAAACAGGTACCCAGGGCACAAAGTTTTTTTTAGGTCCCCTATTTGCCCACAGGGACATAAACAACTTAGGCAACATCCTTACCAGAAACAACGTCAAATAGAACAGCTAACACAGCCTGTCTGTCTGGATGTGATGCTGCAGATGGGTGACAGAGAGACTGCTTGCTATCCTATGTTGCTAAACCAGCATGTCTGAGGATTTTGCTCTAAGGTCAATTAACTTTAATGGAAAGACTCCAAATTGCTTCAATGATCTTTGGACCAAGCTCAATAAGAACTAATTAGGTCTCCATTTCAAAGGTTAGTTGTCAGAATTATTAATGGATTTTTGTTTGTTTGTTTGTTTTTAATATTGGACAAGAGGGTCTTTTTCAATTATTTAGAGGAACTGACATAATTTGGGAAGTCATAAGTCGCAAATACAGGTGCCAGTATTAAAAAATTTAATTTCAGGTAAACAGACAAGTAGAAAAACTTTACACACTGTGCAAACGTGGTCCACTTCTTGGGGCCAAAGGAAGCACAAACTAAAGTTAGTGACACCTGTAATTTAGTTCTGTGGTATTTCGTACACTCCACAGCCTTACCAAACCTTGCATGTGTTTAACATGAGTACAACTAGGTTTACTGTCTATAGCATCCAGTTCTGACAACAAATTCTAGGACCAGGAGTGGACTTTTCAGAACTCATCTCACTCCCTCTGCTGAAAACTCTTGACACAGGAGAAGATTATATGTCTGAAAAACTTACCACAGGAGAGAGCATACTTAAAGAAAGGCTGCAATGAAGGTTCCTCATGTGGGAGTGATACCACAGCAAATGCCTGTGCAGTCTCAGCACTTTCTATGATTTATTTATTCTGTCAGCAGATCATCACCTGCAAATCAAATTAAGAAATGCTCAAAATCTGAAAGACACAAATTAGACCAAAGTCATTTATGTCATGATTTTCCTCCTACTTTCCCTTCCTTTATTTTCCTGGAAACTGCAGGAAATACTTGAAGTTCAAAGTACAATAAATATAACCTAATCAAATTACATTTATATCATACAAGACAGGTAGCAGAGACGTAGTTCTTCACTATAAATTGGTCAGGAAACAAAATGATTTAACTTGAAATGTAGTGTTCAAAAAAAGACCCAAATTCAGTCTTTGGATACTAGAGTCCAATTCTCTCTGGCACTAACAAAATGTCATGTCATTTTCTGGAAGAACAAGGTCT
The DNA here is from genome assembly GCA_013400175.1 of Phainopepla nitens. Lineage (NCBI taxonomy): Eukaryota > Metazoa > Chordata > Aves > Passeriformes > Bombycillidae > Phainopepla > Phainopepla nitens. The sequence continues at coordinate 70,427 of VXBQ01016762.1, read as the reverse complement.
GCACTTTTGCTGCTGAGCTCTGAAAACCTAGTTATAGGAGGAGAGGGGTCTGTCTTGCTAGTAGAGTGGAGGGGATGAGAGGAAAGTCATAGTTCACACCCTCACATGGTGCATACAAAGGCAGAGAACCAAAAAACTCTTCCTGTGGACAGGGACTGCCCTTCTTTCTCCCTGACAGGGACTAACTCCCCTGAAATACAAGGGAGTAAAGGAGTAGGGCTGGTCCCCTCTCCTCCATCTCCCATCCACCTTGCAGTCATGAAAGGAATAAGTTCAAATGAATTCTGGCACAGAGTTTTTCCACAGGCTTCCCCATCTGCCCCTTTGCCAGAAGCCTTGTCAGCTGAAACGTGCCTGCTCTGTACCTGGTCCAAGTCAAGGTCATTCGCTGTCTTAAAGCAGATGAGACACCAGGATACAATTATGATGGGCAGACAGTTACCTAATGGAAGTCAGGGTGGGCACAAGAATATGTACACAGATCTCTTGTTCTGTGTTTGGACACAAACCCTTGGCAACCAGGTTTAGTCTGATGTGAAGGGCTGAGGGCTGGGCTGCAGTCCACAGTCTCTTGCAGAGATTTAGGTTGACTCTGCAGCTCTGGTATTCACAGGCAGTGACACTTGACTTGAGCTGAAGACAATGAAGATGTGGGCAAACAGCCTTTCTGAAAATCAGCTTCTCAACAGTCACAGAATCACAGAATGGTTTGGGTTGGAAGGGACCTTAAAAATCATCGAGTTCCAATCCCTCTGACATGGCAGAGACACCTTCCACTAGACCAGGTTTTTCTAAGCCCCATCTAACCTGGCTTTGAACATTTCCAGGGATGGGACATTCAAAACTTCTCTGGGCAAGGTCTTGTAATAGCACTGAGCAACAGCTACTCAGATTTCAAATTAACAGAGAGACAATAAAAATATTTTGGAACAATATGAAGAAAAATTGGAAGAGCTTAGATGCACTACATCCCTGTGCCAAGTCCAGATTAAAGTCTCAATTAGGATGTGTAAGTATCTTTGAAACCTGGGTGAAAAAACAATAACAAAACCGGCATTAAATTATGCCCAGTCAATCAGAGTGATCCATAATGTGGAAGTTTTTAACAAGCTGCCGCCCAACATTTTTGATATGTTTTAAAACAAGCCATCTTGATCAGCCCTGTAGAGGCGAGTGCTTCTAGACTTAATGACTCTCCAAAGAGGAGAAGGCATAAAGATTTAGCGATGCAGTAGACATGGCTGCAAAGACCTCTGCTGCCAGCTTGGAAATGACAAATGATTTGTTAATAGAAAAGCTTTCTTTTTTGTATTATTTTTTTGCCAATGAAATGAAAACAGGGAATTGATTAAGCAATCCAAGCTGAGAAAATTCCATCCAAATTGGATGAGAGCTTTCAGACCAGCAGCTTCAGACCAGGTTTCAAGGCTTTGAAATACAACTTATGCTTCTTGCTTGATGCTTAAAGATACCTATCCTGGAGCCACAGACAGTAATTGATGTCAGGCTGACACTGTAATTCACAGATGAATTTCAGTTGTGTGGGCCATGCCACATGCACAACACTTGGGTGAAAAAATGCTTTCTGTCTCAAATGCTATGAACTGAGAGAAAGGATTAATAGAGACATCAACAAAAAAGTTCTCTGCACAAATGGAGTATGGCTGAAGAATACCAATAGCTCAACATGCTCCTGACACAAAATCAGCCTTCTCTTCCACCTGTCAGATGAAATCATTTGTACAAAAATTCAGACTGAGCCTTTCACTCACAATATTAGGTTTCTGCACAGCTAAAATTCTAAACTTATATCCTGTGGAATATTTTAAGGAAGTCACACTATGTATTCAAACAGTAAATACAAACTAGGTGTCTAGAGATAATTAAAAATATTTGCAGGTTTTTTTCCCTCTTGCAGAAAAGAACTGAATTTTCCAGGGGAGCTGTAAATACAAGCTTTGGCACTCACAGATATTAAAGTTTGAGTGACTCATATTCTCATTCCCTTGTGTAGCTACATTACTAGACTGTATTTCCATCAATTCATCACAGAATAGGCTATGTCCACAGCCATAAAGCAGAGATAGTGGTATGTCATGGAACACTAGGTCCAAACAGGAAAACAGGCCCCTAAGTAGAACAGGAGCAATAAGCATCAAAATTGTAATACTCAGAAGGCATTATGGAGCCTTATTTAAATAAAAAAATGTATAAATTTTTAAGTTGAATATCTGGTGTCTGGGGAGGGGGAGTTTATTAAAATAAATTTGCAAAAAAAAAAATGTCCTTTCATTACAAATATCCTAACACACCCATAGAAAACTGCTGCAATTAAAAATTGTCACCTTAATCAGGTCAGTTTGTCTGGACGACTGCTGGGTAAATAGCTATGCCATTCTATTTGTATTGCAGCTCTTGCTCCAGAGCTAGGAAAAATCAACACAGACATATAAGCCAAGTCAAAATTATGCTTTATTTTTAACAGATAAACATTGAAAGAAATGGTATGGTTTTTTTTCAACTAGCGATCTGTATATTTTACACATCCAAAAATTAAACCAGTTATTTTTGTGTCACTGAATTTTAAATCAACACCCATTATTTTACAGCCTCATAACAAATGGATTGTCTCTGATATAGCTGAATTGCTTTCTAATAGGAAAGCTAAGGCTAAGATCCTATTTTCTGAAAACCATGCTCAGAAAACAAGCCCAGATATGGGAAGGAGCAGATTTCCCTTACCATGATTTATCAGCCCTATTTAACCTATTATCTCCACATTCTTGGTGGAAAAGTTTGTAATTGTTCGAATACCTCCTTCTTCCCTGAAAAATAAAAAAAGCCACAAAACAATCAAAATAAGAGAACAAAGATTTGTGTTGATTGTTTTAGAAAAGAAACTGAGGGAAAAAAAATTATCGGTGATAAAATTAATAGGATTTTTTTGCTCTGTTGAAATGAACTACTGAGGACAAGATTTGTTGGGTGAGTAACTGCAACACTGGGCCAGGGGAGACCTTCCTGTAGGACTCTTTACAACACTGTGGTTGTAACACTGAAATTCTATTCATAGTACGAGTATCATCTTGATCAGATTTTCCTTGAAATTCCTTAATACAGCATTATGCAAGCACTTCTACGAGACTTGTTGTTCTTTTTGTAAATCATAGAATGAATCATAGAATGGTTTGTGTTGGAAGGGATCTTAAAGATCATCTAGCCCCAATCCCCCCTGCCCTGGACAGGGACATCTCTGACTAGACAAGGCTGCTGAAGGCCTTGAACACTGCCATGTTTGTACCTCCCTGGACAACCTGTTCCAGTGGCTCACCACCCTGACAGTAAGGAATTTCTTTGTAATTGCAGTTATACTAAAAACTATTTATTTCTAAATAGAGTACATATTTCACTGCCTGAGAGGCAAGTAATAGCTCTGTACATACATGAAATGACACACTTTAAAACAGAATTCTGCTTCCATTTCTTTCCTATGACACAGGATCCTGCTTTGATGTGAAGATGACATAGCAGGTAAGTACTGAAACACATACAGATTCCTCACTAACCTCTCCTGAATCTTTTGACACACACAGAAGTGACATTCCAGCTTATTTTTATCGGTCAAACTTATATTCACTGATCCTGCTGAAGTAAATGGATGTAGTTACATATGAAAGAGATTTGAAGAAGGTTTTTTTCATTCTCACAGCAAAAAGTTACACTATTCAAAGTAGTTGTGTCCATTAGAAAAAAAAATCTTTTTTTCATTAACTCATTATTTTAAATATATTTCATAATTTATTTGTAGTGGAAAAAGGATTTATAAGTAGAAAAACCACAGGAGAGTCATAATTCAGGTCACATTTCTGCAGCTCACCAGCTAATCTGAAAATCTAAATCTATGGAGACTTTTTGATATCTTCTCAGAACTGTGTGCCATATTACTTATGAATAGACTCAATTCAAAAGAAAGTATTTAAAATAACAAAAAATATTTTCTGCATTGTCATCTACTTCTTTGTTCAGTCTGTTCATCTCTTTTGCTCAATATTTGCAAATTAACAAACAAATTGGGGTTTGACCCATCCACTGTCTCCTCCCTGTAACAGATTAATGGCTAATGCATAATCCTGCTGGATTGGCTGTAAAATATAACTGCTGCAGTAGAGAACACACCACACTTTCTCCTTTTATCAACTGCTTTGTGTATAGTGACAGATTATTAAAGTGAAACAGCAGGAAGATAAATGAAATTTTTTCTCCTTTCATTTCCAGTATCCTACTGAAATTTCCTACTCTTACTATCAACTGTAGTGGATGAAAACAGGAAAAAACCTGCCTGCAACTGGGAGATTGAGAAGTCAAGGGAACTGGGTGCAGCTACTGGTTGTGCCCCAGATGAGTGACACTGGCTTCTTTCCCACCTGCCACAGTAACCATGAAAATGATGTTTGCTTCCTTTGGCACTGAATGTATTTTACATATTTTACTTGCAAGCTCTTTGGGGCACAGTCAGCTGCTAAATATGCTTCTCTACTGTTAGTGCAACACAATCACGGCACATCTTGAGACCTAGCAAAAATCCAAGTAATAAATAGTTACCAAGGATTTTTTTCCATGCAACAACTTAGTTCTGTGAAAGACCATTTTCCCAAGCACTCAGAACAGTACTTGTGCGTTTGCAAATCACCAGTGTGCCAAAGGAAAATCTACTAATACCTAAAAGCCAGAAATAAAACATGAGTAGATCGGCAAAAAGGCTATTAGAGAAATATTGGGCACCTGAACAAATCCCTGCACTCTTCAGTTTCCAAGCAGTTTAATCTTCTAAAACATTTTGCACTTCCTTTGATATTGCATGCGTATCTCTTAAACAGCTTTTACAGCACAGCTAAAAAAGCCACCACTGTGAAAAAATGCTGTACCTGGTGAAAGTACTTCAAGGAATGTAGACCCTAATCTGCAACCCTTTTCTCTCACAAATAATCTTCATAGCTTTGATTCTGACATGAGTAGGATTATCCATATAAGAGAGAAGAAAGGTAGGCATGGGAACTTTAGAATTGCACTAACATAGTAAAGCATTGTAAAATGACAATAAAAATAGCATTTAAACTCTCTCGAGTTATGCCTATTCTGTAGTACAGAAAAGGGACAGTAAATTGAACAAGTAGCTTTTACAAAGCTGCAGCTAGGAACCAAGCAGGACCTTGTGAAATGGAAGTACTGGAAATAAGCTGTGTTCACACAATGCCAAAAGTACTGTGCACAAGCTAGAAACATCTGAGAAGTCAGGAAGTACAAAGATAAAGTTTGAACTCCCATGAACTTAACTGACTTCTGTCCTGCAAAGAATATGAAAGCACACAGTGAAAGGCTCTTTGGTAGTATAAACAGAAGAAAAAATACCACAAGGAAAAATGCTGTGCTACTGTGGAGGAAGCATGGAAAAGAGATTAAAGACAACACAAGGAAGGCCTCAACTAAGTATTTCCCCCCAGTTTTCAACCAGAAATTTTTACCTTAAATTTACAGACAAAGATAGGGTGAATAATAAGAATGTGGATATGCAAATAGAAACTATCACAGCTAGCAAAAAACTTGATTCAAAATGTTGAATGCTTCAAAAATTTCTCTCATATGTAATGCTGGTCCAGTGACAAATATTTTTAATAGCACCATCTAGCTGGGAGTGAAGCTGAAAAACAGTAGATATGGTTTCTTTACTTACAAAAAAATCTGTGAAGAAAAAGTAGAGGAGATAGCAGTTGGGAAATTACAAGCAGATTCATTGGATCTCATTAGTATGAAAGGCTTTAAAACACATCTTGAGAAAGACAATATATAAAAACACAGAGGTAAATGAAAAATGGGATAAAGTGCAACAGCAATTTAGCAAGAGGACACTATACAAATCATCCATATAGTTTTCTTAGATGAAGTAAAAGATTTTTGTGAACAAATGAAGTGTAGATAGATCTCATCTTTCAGGACTTTAGCAATGCATTTGACATCATGTTACACACTATTAGGGAATCTGGGGACTAAGACTTTCTGCATAGTTAAAAAACAGCTAAAGGAGAAGTAATAGCAAGTAAGTGCCACTAAGAAGGGATGTTTTGAAACAGTTAAGATTAGCAGTGGGTCTTCAGGATCCATTCTGGGACTGCTGTTGTCCTTCCGTAGCTCTTGATCACTGTGACCATGGTAGAAGAGTACCTGCACATTCTAATAATGTCAGTAGAGTAGGGAAACTATACAAATGGAGCGGCTTCAATATGTGAGCCAAAGAAATGGGGTAAGCAACAAGGCCTGGGGGAGAAAATGAAAACATAACCTGGGAGATGACCCAGTAACAACAAATGAGAGCCATAGTTGTCAATGAGACATTTCCCATCCAAAGACACTGACAGAGCTGAGTTGTTCAGCCAGCAAGAGAAGAGCTAACTAAGCATGTAACTGCTGCCTAGAAATGCCTTGAGGAAGATGCCTAGAGGTAGAAGTAGCATTATCCAATTCAAGGATCAACAAGAGCATAGTGAGGGAAGGCAGTGTACATGCCACACACTCATCTAGGCTGTACAGAAGGGAAGCAGCTATAAGCCTACAAGTTTCTCAAATAGTCTTCCAGACAGAAGAGTGGGGGCAAAATTGCAGTCTTGGAGTTGGAGGCTGATACACAGCTGGAAGTAGCACATTCTGTAACATCCTCTGCAACCATCTGGACCCACTGCATGCATCCACTGGCCACAGAGTGTCCTTTAGCTCTTGCATTATTAGTGTGGCACTGACAGTAGTACTGCTTTGATGTTACTGGTTTCATTTTTGGGGGACATATCCAACACACCGTTCCATTTTTCACGTACACTTTTCATTACAAAATCCATGTAAAGCTAATTACACAGATAAAGGCTTTTGCGATAATGCAGGCTACTTGCAAGTGAAAATAAATGGAAGAATGTAGAGCCCAAGATTATTTGAACAGCTAGGGCTCCCACAAATATAATGTTAATAATAATAAAGTATTTTGTGAAATAATTAATTAACAATAATTATTTTGTGGAATAATTCATAAAATAACAAAGAATTGTTCTTAAATTATTAGCTCCTTAGAAGAAGTCTGTCAGATGGGTGCTCTAAAGAGAAATTTACCAGAAATTTGTATTTTTAGAACTTGTGGAGAGACACATTTCTTTTGAAGAGAGTGAAGATTTGACACTTCATATGAGCAGAGATGATCTGGCCCAAACATTCTTGTTTGCAGATGATGACTACTATATTATTCACTTTGTCTTGGCACAGTCAGTCAATAGAGGGAGTGCAGCAGAATAAAAGTCTTTTCTCTATTTGCTGATAACATTTTTAGCACATTTAAGGAGAAATCTGAAGAACCATAGTAATTTCTACACCCTAGAAAATGTGTTGAGCAGAGTGAAAAGGAGAGAGAGGACATCAGGAGCTGCAAAATACAAAACAAAACACAGAAAAATGTCTCCAAAAAGGGAATGTGAAGTATTAATCCTTAAAATACATTGTAAGAACATATTTGAAAGAACCTTTCCAGGAAATAGTTTCTATTTATACCCATTAAGTTTACACTTGCTTGAAGACAAATCGGTAGATACTATACCAGGGATGAATCTAATCCTTGTATCCAAAAAAATAAATTCAGGGGATTAGCCAGGATAACAGTATTTTTTATCAAACAGAATTCATTTGTATCCATCCTCACATTACCAGAAAAGTAGCTCTCTCCTAATTAGCAGATCTTGAACATTAACCTTTTGTCTTGACTGTAATCACTTCGATTAGTGGTAATGTTCAGCCTCCTCAAAACTTCTTCTTTCATAAATTGACTATTCCCATGGTAACAGCTGCTACTTTCATTCTACAAACACCAAGAAAATGTGCTTTCCTTTATATCATTGGGCCAGGCTGGGGGTGCAACTTTGGCCTTTGTCAATGCTTTTTTCAGATAAAACTGTTTATTCCAGAAGAGGAAACAGGTGCAAGCACAATTCAGGAAGCACTTGTTGACTAATCCATGAAGCAGGTTTGGCAATGCTTTGAAAGGAAGCTGTCAGACAGCCTACCTGCAATGGCAATATGTTCTGTGGCTGCATGAGGGAAGAACAAGCACATTCAACAGCAGCCACCAAACTTAAATCAGTATTTTCCGTGGGTTGTTGTTTGGATGGCATTTTTTTTTCCTTTTTGCTTGTTTCTTCGGTGGCTCCACAAACAGTAGCAGGACATCCGCTTAATACCCCCACAAGAATAGTTGAGAAATGTAAATCAAGGATTTTCATTCAAATAATATTGAACTTTAGCCAAAAAGAACATCAATTCATTGCTGAGACGCTGACACAGCTTTAATGATTGGCGTCTTCATCTTCAAATGCTCACATTGGTCCATAAACAAAGTCCTGATCTCAGCTGAAGTGAATTCCCAAAATAGCATCAACTTTGGTGGGACTGGTAAACATTCACAACAAAGGTACTTTTTCCCCAGTGAGTCATGTGAAATTTTTCTGAAAGTTTATAAAATCTGAGGCTTTTTCCAGAAAACCCATCTGTTGCATATGAACTCATCTGATACCTTTACCTTCTTTGAAATGGAACGTTTCCAAGTCAATCTGTCAGGGTGAGAACGGATAAAGTGAGATTCACATCTTCTCCAGCAATCCACTGAAATAATCAAGTTTTCCCTTAGTCACAAATGTAAGATTCTGTCAGAAAATAGAGCTACAATTTTCCAAGTTAGAATTGCATGTTCAGTTTCTTAAACTGGTCTTTAAAATATCTTTTTAATTTTTTTATGAAATTTTTAGCATTCACATAAAGGACTGAAAGACACCAAAGAGACTGAAAAATTAAACACAACTCTAGAAGCCTTTATTTTTTCCTTAATTCCACATTCACTCTTTCAGCACCAGACCAGGTGATTGTTTCCCTTGCATTATATACTTTTCATTCCAGGCATAACCAATCTCTGTTGTTAATTAGACACTTTGCAAACCTGAACGACATTTGGTATCGGGCCTACTGTTTTTAGCCAAAACTATCAAGTGTTTGAGGACAGAAAAATTATGGATCTGCTTTTAAGAAAGTGAACAGTCAACGGCTGCAATTGTGCAACCTACATAAACTCTGACTCTGCTCATTCCAGCAGATGTTAAGATTGCTCAGAAATGGACTAATTTCTGACCCTCACATCTGAGCATTTATCATGCTTCTATATCTGTAGGTTTTGTTGCCATCAGAAGGTACCAAATCCAGCTTCTCTCACTGTACCCAAAAAGGAAAATGCCACTAATTAGGAATGAATAGGAGGCCATAAATATATTGCAAACACTAAGCTGCTGTATTTATATTTACATGAGCATTACACTGCATGCCATTCAGACTCAAAACCTCACTCTGACACGGGATCACAATCCAAAAGGGGCCAAATTAAATCTCTCAGTTCTGGGCTCACATTGGGGAAATCTGGGCTTGAGCTAGCATCCAGCATTCCAAGCTCATGTTTATTTTCACTCCAACTTGAAAAAAAAAAAGCTGAATAATCCAGAACTGCTCATCCAGGAAAGATTCCAAAAGCTTGCCAAGTTCCAGACTACAGTCCATGGAAAAAACCAAGTGCACAGATTTGTTGGCAAGAGATGCCTCTATCCACGCTCAATTTGCATGTGTTCTAGGATGGTTCTCAAAAATGGAACAACCTTGGGAAAAGAAGTAAGAGGGAATTAATTGACCCCTACCTGTGAATGCTATGAATTCCCTCCCAACCTTAATGCAAAGGAACACCAAAAAATAATTCAAAGTAGCAAAGAAGCCAAAAGTATTCAAAGTAACCAAAAAAGTAACAAAAAAATTACTGCAGATCAATGAAAAGGAAGAAATGGCTGGCAGGAAGAGTTGCCTGTAGGACCAGCAATATCATGGTAACAAAATCATTTTACAGGACAACTCGTGTTCTGATGCCACAGCCCAATTTTGCAATTGTCCAACAGGCACCAGGATTGTTAAGGCATTATGCTCACATCCCACAATACTAGTCCGCACCCTGTTTGGTGCTTTCCTCTGCAGTCTGGCCCACCTTCCTCCTGGGAGAGGGATGTGACTCTACCTGCATCAGCCCTGGAGTCAGGAGAGGCAGAGGAAGCAAGCAGTGCTCATTTTCCACTTTCCTGAAGGTTTGTTCTTTCTCTGTAGCAAAACACCAGAGCAGAGCAGCTGTACCTGTTGTATGTTTTACAAGGATTTGTAGATCAGTGAGTTCAAGGACTGGATAGCCCCAAGCTGGAAAGTCCCATACTGCAGAAGGATAGTCAGAGAGGAGGGGATGCCAACTATAATGCCTTCCAAATTAAATCCTTTGAGGGTAAGTCCTGGCTTCTTTCTCACCACCCCTGCAACAACATCAGCTCAGACCTTGCAGGAAGCAGGCTAGGCAGGAGACCACTGTCCTGATCCACAAGTCCTAAATTTCACTCAGTCTTTGGCTCAAGAATATCAATACGATTGCCATATTTAGTGTCTTTACTATACTTAAAAAAAAAAAAAATCAGTAATATGGGGGATTCAGTATGTTGGTTTGTCTTCACACTTCTTTTAAGTGTCTCCAACTCCTGCAAAGCAGTGCATCACAGGCCCTTCCTACCTCATGCCAGGGAAACATAAACAGCATCCTGCATTGCTCTTTGCGTTTTGAGGTTTTTTGCATGCTTTCACCATATATTAATGGAATTTGTCCCACACCAATTGGTGAGCTAATTGCTGTTGAAGCAGACGGCAACACACGCCTGAAAAAATTATTTGGCATGTTTATTTCATGTGAGGGGAATGTAAGAGGAAAATGACGGTTTTTCCATTTTCCGAGGGCTGAAACAAAAGTTAAAGCAAGTTTTATGATTAGCAGAGTTTGAGGAACAGTTACCCAGCTCCAGTGGATGCATACCTGGCATCTAGCTCCATCTAATTCCTTCCTCTGTGGTTTATTTTCCTCATGGGCATGCCACGTGCTGAGGGTTCGTCGACTGACAGCATGCTATCAATCTGCTCCAGGCACCGGTGCTCAGAGGGCAACGTTGTGAAGCAATTCAAGATACCAAAACCAGGAGCAAACTCATAAGGTACTCATGATAAAGAGGTAACATTTTTTTTATATTCCCTGCAGTTATCTTGGAGGGATGCTGGCACAGTAACATCCTCAGTGGGAAACTACTGCTCCGTGCTGACTTCCCAGTGTTGGCCACCTTACATATTCAAATACAGATATAAACAGCACAGTGTTATAAAAATTAACAACAGCACCAGAGGTCTGTGTGAGGATCAGACCTCAAAACGTGACACTGCGGAAGAGATGCTGCATTGGAGCTATTCAGGCAGAAGGCTCCGCATTTGGAGAAGGAAGAAGAGCTTGCCAATTGGCATTCCAGCAGTTAGTTGCTGGCCAAGATTTTCAAGGTTGAACTTTATACCCGTAGCTTCACAAAGGTCACACTTAGCAAACTGTTGGGGCTTAACACAGCAAGGATGCATTTGGCTCTTATTCCAAGGCCCTTTCCTCGATATTAATATTGATGACAGTGGAACAAACATCTCAATGGCAGCACAGAAAGGCCAATGCACAAATGTGCTATACTCAACATATGGAAGAAGTCTGAAGCTTTTCAAACCACTTAATGAGAAAGCTGTGGATATCAACAGCAGAAGGAAAAATCTAAAATGGGAGGAAGAAGCCTATATCCTACCATGCTAATTTATATTGTAGAGAGGAAAGTACATGGCAATGTTAACTACGCTGAGGATTTTCAAAAGTTGCATATATTTTTGGTTTTCTTTCAAAAATAGTGTTTCAATGAATATGCATCATGCTGGGTTTGTGGCATTGGTAGTGTGTCGATCACCATGGTACTTGAGCACTCAAGCCAATGATTAACCAGCAGAGCAAATGAAACAGAAGCTGAGAGCCAAAAGGCACTGTGACAAGCTCTTCACAGACCTTATGTATGCCACAGCATGTCTGTCTAGACTTCTACTCCTTCAGGCTTTCCACTGACTATCTCCCCTTCTCTCAGGATAACCAGATCTTTTTTTCCAAACACTGCTAAGGGATACAGAGACCTTAGACTGACTTAGGAGAAAGGAGGAGACAAAAAAAAACCCAGTGAACAAACCCAAAAAAACAATACACAAATATCTTCATCAGGAAATCATTGCTTAAGCACACAGTAAGGAAAAAAATAATTTTCATTTCCATAAACTGATTATGAATTGACAAACTTTGTTACGTTCGCCCTGCTATCAACCTAGTCCTTAAAATTACTATTCTGAAGAAGGAAAACAAGTCTTTGCTCACTAAGGAAATGACTTTCAAGGGACTGATGCAGCCCATACTTGAACACCACAGTTAGCTTTATCTAATTATAATGAAAAGAACACATAAAAACATATGGCTATGTGCCCTCTTGAAAAAGACCAGAGATTGCATCAGCCCCTCTCCACACTGCAAATAAGCAACAAGCCAACACAACTCTGATGATGCTTGTTTAATGTATGTGTATACAATTAGTGTGAGCTTTTTCTGGCTTGGGATGCTTAAGCAGAGGCCTCTGGATTTTAGAAGAAGAAATCTTCTGTTGAATTATCTACCCCTAGCTGTTTTGTTTTCTGTACAAAGTCCCTGAGGGGCACAGGGAAGCCAAGGGCCTTGCATGCAGGCCAGCTTGAAAAAGATTAAATCCTTTCAGTACTGGGGAATTGTGCAGCTATAATACAACCCTCGCTGAAGAAGTTTCCTGTTTTCCATCACTAATCAAGGCAGTGATACTGCATTCTAATTAAACTGGTGTCACGTGGAGTTTTTCCTCTTTACTGTAGCAGCTTCACACTTACGAGGTAGTAACATCCAGTTTATTCTTTAAAAGAGGAGGAGGTTTTGGAGACAAGGCCCCATTACCAGCAGTGAAAACCCAAGTGCTCACTTCCTAGTGCAGTTACAATATGTTCTGCTACCACTGTGCCTCAGCAGCAGCAGCAGCAGTTTTGAAGGAGATATGAAGCACTGCACTACCCACCTATATTTGATTGTGAAACTCTGCATTAAAGATCACTCTAAGCATCAGCCTGATTCTTTTACTTCTCCTGTGTCTAAATTATATCCATCCCTGTCATCTCTAAAGATTCAGATCCTCTGTGCACTTCATCAGGCATTATAATCGAAGCTAATGAAAGACATGTTTGTTTAGCTGTTGTAAATGGCTTTGAAGATCTTGGTTTCAGCCAGGGTGATGAATTAAGGATGTCAGCTGGGCAAACAGTTCAATTTGGAATGAATTTAGCTAAAATGGATTACTGAAAAAGTGAAATAGATTTTTCAGATTCATATTATTTCACATACCTTAGCAGTAAATATTTCACCCCTTCTTACGATCTGAGTCACCGGGCATAGAACTGGAAGAATCAGCAATGATACCAGCTTCTCAAACACAAGACCAACTTAGGATACTATAAACAAGTGTGAAAAAGCCACTTTTCAACTGCAGCAGGGAGTACAGCCCTCAAGCAGTTTATCCCTCAGCTGACTACATTTCTGCCTAATAGCAAATCTGCAAAGCAGCCTGAACATGGTAATTAAAGCATTTTATGACAAAACTCAGAAGCCAACAACTGCAATGAACTATTCCATAACACATTTATTAGAAGTATCTGGCTTTTATTTTCCCTGGTGCATTTTCAAATAAATTAAAATAATAACTTAAGGAGAAGGGAAATTAGCTTTAAATAGTGGTGGGTTTTCTTTTTTCTTCTCTCCCAGGTAATTTGGAGTCAGAAGGAATCCAAAATAACAGCATGATTGTTGAAAATTACAGGGTAAGGTTGGAAACCTCTAGAGGTCATCTAGTCCAGCTTCACTCATGCTCAAACCAGCGCCACCTTAGAACAGATCATTCAGAATTAAAAGGGAAAGGAAATAATTTGAAGAAAAAAGAAAGAAAAAAAAAAGAAGTCTTCCTTTACCCCCTTGTGCACCAGAAGGAAAAAAAAAATGGAAGGAAATATTTTCTCAAAACATGTAGTTCTTCTGTGTTGTTTGCAAGTTAAGTATGACCAACCTGGAAAATAGATTAAAGCTGCCACCTTTGGCTGACTCAGTTCCCTTTCTGCCTTGATGCAGGTAACATTTAGCACAATGTGCGGCAAACTCCGACTCAGTTGCCAGCACTGCTCTGCCACACTGCTGGCCAGAAAAGGCCGGGAATATTGCATGTTCAGCGCCAGTGACAGGGAAAACGTTCCATATCATTCATTAGCAGCCTGCTCCAAGTTAATTAAGGAACAGAGCCGACAGCTGCTGAAGTGGGTTCCACCCCATCTTTTCCTGGGAAAGCAAGGCCTCCAGGGCAGGGCCTGGACTCCACAGTAAAGAAGAATAGGGTGGGAGAACCTTGTAAGATTTCAGTGAAACCCAGATGACTCATCAGAAAGTAAAACGTTTCTATTTTGGCAAGAGGCTGAAATAGCAGCCCTGGGTTGTGCTGCAGCACAGCAATGAACGACCCTAAGCGCCCGGGACAAACCCCTGAGCACACTGATATTCCTAACAGCAGGGGCTATTTCACATCTCATTAAGCAAAGGGGTTTACATGACAATTAACACATTAATTAGCAGCATCTTTTTCACAGGTGAAACTTTGGCTTGAGATTTCAACATTTTTAGACGACTGTTCAGTGAGTGAAAATTAAGGAATAGTTCATTATGACTCAAGGTGACAAGGACTTACAGGCATAGGAGAACTGGCATAGGAGTATGTTTGTCTGGGTAGTGAAGGACACTGCAACCTGGCGCTGGCCTTTCCCATAACTCGCACGGAAGGAGCGCCTCCTTGTACACTCTGCACTCTGCCACTCAAAGCCCAGCCCTTGGCATGGGCAAGGTGCCAGGCTGGCCACCCCATGAGCTGCCCACAAACAAGCCTAATGTACCACAATGTCACACAGGGACAAAGCAAGGCCTGGACTTCAAGGAGCAGTAGCTCCCATTCCTCAGCCCCAGCCACTGACCTGTGTGGCTCTCCACTACAAAATCCCTTTGACTGTATTTGTAGAGACCTAACACCGGAAAGCAACCCTGCTAATTTCACTGAAAACAGGTAACAGCTATAAGAGAATGTTTACTGCCCTAGAGCCTCACATCTTGGATACAGAGTTAATAATTTCCACCAGAGACCTCTTTAAAGAACAGTTGGCACTATTAAGCTGAATGAATATTTCTCTCTGAGGTTTTTGTTCAATATCATCTTTAATTTCTATTATCTTTTGAGAGAATGGATTTACAACTATAGAAGAAGATGCAGACTACTGGAAATTGAATGAAAGGAAGAAAAAACTGGGAACTGGAACTTGTAGCTTTCAAGATCAGGTGGATTCTGATAGTCCATTCCCTATCCGATGGATGTTGCCCACCCACAGGAAATAGCGGCATGCTTTGTGTATGTTATCTTTGACCTCCCTCACGTACACACTGCAAGGAAGCTGTGTTCTAAACAATGTATAAACTAACAAAAAACACACTTATCTTTTACATGTTTTGGCACTCAAAGTACAGATAAATCACTGTGTCATAGCCTTACCTATCATACCACTTACAAAATAAATCCAGGCTCAGGAGAAACACCAGTTAACTTGTCCTTTAATTATCTTTTAAAAGCTGATGTTTTGTTTCAGAATACGGTTTATTTCTTTTATTTATCAGCCTGCCTTGTTTCAAATGGGTACTGTCTGACTGACCTCTAGATACCCTTGCATTTGCTCTGTGATATCCCCAGAATGTCAACGCTTTGATTCTTCATCTTTTATTTCCTCAACATTTCTTATTGGCCACTTCTGGTAGCAGTGGCAGCTGAAGTGGAAGTTTATCCTCTGATAATCTGTACTGCTTTAATGGTTCCCAGCATCCTGAGGATATTTTCCAAGTGTTATGGTGACACCAGCTGAGATCTTGGCAATAGAAAAGTGTTTCACATGTTTATTTTCTAACTTAGTCTCTTGTGGTTTTTTCTGCTTTCCCAACCCTCTGCCACCCCCTTGATTTCTGTGGCTTAACGGCTTTTATTATTACTATATTCTTAGTTATCACTTCTCAATATCTTTCTGATTAAAAAGCCTTTGAAAAACCTGAGGGCATTCCCACTATGCATCCAAAAATGTCTTAATAAATTTCTCAAAAACCTAGAAGTCGCATTTTTCTAAAAGCTGAGCAAAAATCCCCTCTACAAGGAACAACAATAGTCACATTTTTTTATATATATATTTCTCTGTAAACTAGATTCTAGGAACTATAGCACATAAACCTTGTAAATCGATGAGCACGTTTCAAACAGTTCTAATACAAAATATGACACATAAAACAGGTCACTGGTTTTAGCATGTCTCCAAAATAACATATGCTTGGAAATGCTTATCCCTGTAGCATCACTATCCTCTTTTTTTTCTGTGAGAAAATGAATATTGAAGAAGCATGCCTGAAAAAGCAAAATTCTCATATAATTTCAATCACTCACTCAGTGTGTTCATGACTTTTATACAGCTGACTGAACATTTATTATCTCATGTGAAAGAGAAGCTGTGAGTTTGCTCACCTTTGTCACCTGCAGGATCTTTGAAATGCCTCCTCTTCTGTTTCTTCCAAAGAGTATGTTTCCACATCTCCCAGTCCATTCCCGAGCCCACTGAACACGCAGACATCAATAAGTTCTGGCTAAGTTATCCTACGTAACTCTGAAGAAAAAAGGAGAGACTTGCAGATGCTGCAGAAGGTCTTCTTTACTCTCTTTGAAAATTTTGTTTTCTTGGTGGTCTGTCACAGTCAGGTCTCCGGTAGTAAACTGAACAACCTATCCTCCCGGCTCTTCTTTTCTTCTTTTTCTTTTCTGTAAACACATAATCAGGGCTTCAAATCCTTTAGGCATCACAAACTGTATTTCTCTATTGCCCTCTACTGACTGCTGGCTCACGCCGCCTTCCCGGAGAAGTGGCGAGCAACAGATCCGCGGTACGCGCTCCCCGCCGCCCTCCCCCGGATCGATAATGATACGCGATGGCCAAAAGTCAACACAAATCATTCTATTTTTTCCTTTGTTACAAAACACCAGGCAAGATTTACAGCCTGTTGGCCAGCCGTGGTAGCTACAAAACGCTAAACAACAGAAGCAGGAAGCGGTTCGTAACACGGCTCTGCTAACGTGGGCTTTTTTTTTTTTTTTTCCTTTTTGGTGAACAAAAGCCAGGAAAAAGTAGAGACGAATGCGTTCTGCCTTGAAATGCGGATGAATTCATCCCACTGATGCCATAAATACTGTGCCGGGGATCTGAGGGTTGTTGTCTGGTTTTAAGGGTTTGGTCCTGCCAGCATCGGATGCACAGAAATGCTGCCTTTGATGGGAGTTCTGCAGGAAGGGGCTGGTAGAGAGCCATGAATTTGAGGCCATGGTTTTTGGCCATTTCCCCTTTGTCTTTAGTGCTTTCTTTAGCACATTCAGCACCACACCTAATACGGGAAAGCCTCATGCGACGGGACCCGGGACGAGGCACATCCCCCTGTGTGTGGATGGCACTGGGAGCGGCTGTTTGCCGTGCTTTTTGGACAACGACGATTTAAAATGCAAAGAGAATCCAGCAAACTAAGATAAAAAATGGAATGGCCCAGTGTTGTCTCAGGAGCAGAAGGGGGAAAAAAAGTGTATAAACATTTCAGGCGGACTGGAAGAGACTGAGGGAGGAAAAAGCTGGGATATAAAGAGTGTAAGAGTGAAGAAGGAGGGAATATAAATGAATCTTTTGCATTGTCTTAGTTACTGCTTAATAAGTACAGCACATGCTGGTTAATCAGGTTGCTCAGGCAATTGTTTTCACAAGAAAAAGTTAATCCTCGGTGCTGGTGCAGATGCTCTGGCCCACCTGCACCACTCCAGGGGCAGGGAGGAATCAGGTCCCGGCTCCAGGCAAAAGAAGAAATCTCAAGCAGGTATTCCTTTATCTAGGCAGAAAATGGGAAAGAACATGGCACTATCTTGACTCACCATTCTGCCTCCATAACCAACTTCCTTAGGGAAGTGTGCTTAAAAAATTATAAACACAGGTCTACCCCACAGAAAAAGTGTTGGAATTATTTTTGCTTACTTGTGTTCAAAAAGTACTTTCATTCCCCCCCCACACCCCCGAATTAATAAATGGGAATATTTAATCTGTCAAAAAAATCTGTTGACTGATGAACACTGGTTGTGTTTTGAATAGATAATACGTGACATCCCTGCCTTTCCACTCAGAAAAGGTAGGAGTTCACTCAAAAAATCAGGATTAAAAAACCCAGAAAAATGGCAACAAAAATGTAATATTGAAAGATTAATTGAAAAAATTCGTTTCATTAAAAAAATAGTCAGCAGTGGCTGTAATTTTACCTATTATGAAAATTTCATTAACAAGTCCAGATTTATTGACTGTGCAGTAAAGCTCTCTTAAAGGAAGCCTTGAAACTCCTTTCCCCCCTTGCTTTTCTATTTCTAAAGCCTTTGGCTACACCATGTCAGAAAATAAGAAATAATTATATTTATTCAAATTCCTTGATAGAATACTGACGCTTGCTCAGCTGAATACCTCTCCTAAATGAACACCATTACCAATAGATCAAAGGATATAAACGTCTAGCAAATGAACAGGGCCAAGGGAATTAATAAAACACTCATCAAACGGTGAAAAGCTGAGGGTTTGGTTTTGGGGCTTTTTTTGGGAGGATTGAGGGGGACAGGTTTTGGGGGTTTTTGGTGGGGGGTTTTTGTTTGTTTGTTTTTTTAATGTGAGCACATTTGCGGAGGGATAAAGCAATGTCTGCAGTCGCCCAAATCCACGGAAAAGGCACCTCAAATAGAGAGGGTGACAGATGAAGTTCAGCACTGCTGAGCATCAGGTGGATTTCTGGAGCTGCTGCTGTTCACCTGACAGCCCCTCGCAAAGAAATCTGTGGGGTTTGGAGCTTGTTGGGTTTTTTTTCTTTCTTCTTTTTTTTTTTTTTTTTCTTTAACTGTGATTCTAATTATTTCAAGCATAATTACATACTTCAACATTTTGGGAGTACTAAATGTTGTGCCAAACACTAGAACAGCCAGTTTAGATCCTCAGAACCAAACAGTGTCAGCAGGACTGTTGGATTTCTGCTGCCACAGCCCTCAGGTGGCACAGCCCAAGTGCTCCTCAGAGGAGTTTCTCCTGAGGAATGATCAAAATGAAGCTGCCACAGCTCAGCTGCACAAGCTTCCATTACCTGAACCTGCACTGNTGCCCGGGACAGGCGCGATTCCTGCTGTAAGGAATCGCGGTGGGGCGGGCACGGGCGGTGGGTGGCAGAGCCCGGCGGGGACGCGCCCTGACGCTTTCCCTCTCTCCCGCGCAGGTGGATGCTCCGCAGCTCCCGAGGCGAGTGAGGGGCCCCGGGCGCAGGCGGTGCAGCCGGGGCTGGAAGCGGGGGGCTCCGGAGCCGGGCGCGCCCTGGGCCCGGCGCGCTCCAGCAGAGGCTCCTGCCGGGGGAGAGCAGCGCCGGCAGGCCGCGGAAGGACGGGAGCGGGAACAAATGCCGGCTCGCCCTTTCTCTCCGTTTGCCCCGCGGCCCTGCACCGCCCCGCAGGGCTGTGTTTCGGGGCTGCCGGCTAGCGGTGGCGAGCTCGCCGGGAAAGCAGGGCCAGGTGTCCCGCGGAGGTTTAGGGAGAGGGCTCGAGTCCAGCTCCGGCAGCAGGAGCTAATGAGGCAGATGCCGAGAACGAGCCTCTTACTGGGGCTGAAATTGATCGCAGAGCGTTTCTTCTAGCCTGAGGTCGTGTCATTTTCTCACACTTAAAATGGGCAAAGAGCTTTACAAAGCCTTGGTGTCCCTGATCTGGTAGAAGATTGTGCCTACATGGAGCTCTTTGCAGAATTGTGAGCCTCTGTTGCTAAAGATTTTTAGCAAGGAATTGCATTTTTTCAAGAAAATCTACAGCTACATATTGTATAAACTTGTGCACTGCATTAACTCAGTCTGAATTGTGCTCAGCTGAGTACATTCTGGTGCTCAGCTTCCTCTTGTGTTCTAGTGTTATCTTGAACACAAAAACATGTACTTAGGTAATGTTAGAATTGAAACATACCATTTTAAAGTTTGCTTATAAAACATAGTTATTTCATCGTTTTGCCTTTATTTATCTGTAGCTAATGAACATGGATCAGAAAAGATATGTCCTTACTGCTTCCAGTTCCTGGTTCCTGACAGCTACCGGGTACGCCTCAAACCAAAGATGAAGGTGACTCCACAGATAGAGAAAGTTCTTAAACGAGAGGCAAAGAATCATAAACTTAACATGAAACAGACAAAGCTTTTGAGAAAGTACAGGGAGTCAAGAAGCATTCTGGTAAGGACATTTATTTGGAACTGATGAGTACATGATATTTCCCTAAATTTCATGTCCCTATTTTCAGTGGCGTAAAAAAAGAAGATACAGAAACTTTTCTCTTAAAAGGGGAGCCCACACATTTCTTTTTCACTAGCATAAGACTTTCTTTTTGGAATAACTTCTGTGCATAAACAATATTTTAAAAATCTACCTTCCATAATAAATAGATCATGAACACAATGACAAGACCAGTAAGCTTTTCACTCCAAAAAAAAACCTCGTGACCCCGCACGTTGGAGAAGCTACACAAACATCTGATTTGCTGCTTTGTTTCAGTTTATCAGTTGTTGAGCAAATATCTTTTGACACAAGCTTTACTTCACGTATTTCACTAACCTCTCTTGGCTACATCAGATTATTATTACCATCTGTACTAATAGAATTTTTTACGTTTGTCAGAATATAGGAAGTTTATAGGAAGATAATTTCAACAAGTTGATGTTTTTCTTGAGACCTTAGTTATTCTTCCTAAAAGTACTGAGGAATGTGACATTTAATTACTATTGGAGGAATAATAGTATACATTTAATCTAGTGTTGCTAAGGTATGTACTGTTTTTAAAAACAGGGTATGTGAATGGTTGTTGTAAGAAATGAGAGCACTCTATTGTTCCCAGCAATTGCTGGCACACTTGGAATTTGCTTGGATAAGAGTCTTTTGACTTCAGGAGTAAATTTTGTGAAACCAAAAATTATTAAAGAGTCAATAAAAAAATTAAATTGAGGAAATATCACCAAGGTTCTTGGCTGTCAGAGCAAAATAAAATGCTTGATAAAGGCACTCTCCCCAAATTGTAGATCACAATTGAGCTTCAGAAAGGACATCTGAAAAGGTTCTTTCCCCAGAGGGTGGTTGAGCACTGGAACAGGCTCCCCAGGGAAGTGGTCACAGCACCAAGGCTGACAGAGTTCAAGAAGCCTTGGGACGACGTTCTCAGGCACATGCTGTGATTCTTGGCATGTCCTGTGCTGAGCCAGGAGCTGGAATTTGATGGTGCTTGTGGGTCCCTTCAAACTCAAGATATTCTATGATTCTACAAGCTGAAATCTTTGCTTTATTTTTCTGGGATCACAAATGTTGTGAACTGTCTCTTTAGGCAGCTGATGAACAGAGCAGTGTCCTATGAAATGATGATGGGCTCTTGGGCTTATTGTGTATCTGGAGAGAGTGTTTGTAGGGAGACACTGTGCATTTATATGAGTAGTTTAAAATTCACTTCAAATAGGTCCAGTTCAAACTCTGGGTAATATTTTGATCTTGGTATGTAATTGCAGTTTGCTGTACTTGTGTTCCATTCAGTTTGAATTTGTCCTGTGGATTATGATTTAAGTGTTTCTTGTCTTAAGTCTTTAAAATGCTGTCAGCAACTGGCAGCTTTCAAAATTAGCAATGTAAATCCCTGTAATCTAATACCTGAGACGTGTGCAAATGAAAATTCCAGTGTGGTTGGAAATTAAAGGTAGCAATAATGTGACAGGTTGAACCTCTTGAGAACTTTCTTAGCAAGCAGAACTTGATTTTGGATTGCTTCTGCCATAAAAAGGCATGTAACATAGGGACTGTTTCCGGGCTTTAAAAATTTTTTGAGTTAACTGCTGATCCATTTCAGGGGAGGGAAATAAGCTGTGAAGTGCTATGATTAATCCAGTAATTCCTGCATTGTAAAGTGGTCACCTCCATTTATATTCCACACAGTGCTAAGTCACCATGAGATGCTGAGTTTGTTTCCCACCTCTATTTCATTTAGAAGAACTAAAAATACATCAATACTTGAGCCCTAAAATAAAATAGTTAATGCTATTTCTCTTTTTTTTTTAGTTCATTAGGCTGACAAAATATCTAGAGAGTCAAAACACTTAGCTAAAAATGTTTCATTTCATCATCTCTAAATGTAATTTTTAATAAACTATCTGTATTTAGTTAAATATACACACTTTGAAATGAAGAATGATTTGGTGTAGATGTTTTCAAAACTGCTTAGACATTTTTGTGACAGTCTTTTGAGTATGTTATTTTTAACCAGAAGCATCATGTAACTGTTTTCCTGTCAGTCTAATTGGTGCCTCAGAAAGCTGTCTGGCTGTATTACTTTCGTATCTCTTAGTAAAGAGTAGTTGCCATGGCAGTGAGGGATATCAGGAATGCCTGACAGTCTCTGTGGCTGGGTGACGTGATCGCTTCTGATGCACCTCTCAGCTTGGTGCGCTGCTGAAGTTCCCTGCAGCCCAGAGGTACACAGAGAGAAGGGAAAGTGCCCTTGGTTTGCAACATCCTCCTTATTCCCTAATACAAAGCCTCGTCTTTGTTCACTGAGACTTGCTGTTTTGAGTAAAATGGATGACTGGGTTTGAGAGTTCAGTAGTTTAGATATTTTATCCCAAGATTCCCTGAAGGGTGTGCAATATAACTTCATTGGGGGTAGAATATGCTAATGACTTTAGCTGATGCAGAGTGTCACATTTTTTAGCCAAATACCTAATGTATACCTAATGTATACCTAAAGTGTACTTCAGTATACTCAGTGTATCTTGTACACTCAAAATATGATTTGCCCAGTTCAGGTGCTGTTTCATGTTTGGACAGGGTTGTTCTCTGTATTTCACTGTACAATATTACATTCAGCAGTATGGGTCTCCTGAAATCAGTTTGTATGGAATTGGAGTAATTTCTAGATAAACCTAAAGGATGTGTTTGGCCTAAGAAGCCCAAATTAAACTACTAACTGTAAAGTGTATGTTACTTTTTAGTATCTCGTTTTACTTAAGCAAATATTTAAATTGTGTCATGGTATCTGGAGAACAGTTTGGATGATTCTTCTAATGGCTTTATAATATAAGGGTGAAAAAACTGAAGGGCAGCTTGGTATTTCCTTTCTTCTCTCCATAGCTGGTTACTTGCAAATCTTGCAACAAAACAACAAGACATTATGGTAAAACCAGGGATTTTCTGGCTACCAAAACACAAAATTGTGGCACTCCAGGAATCAAATCTAGCCTGAAGACACCAGATGTAAAAATTCAGTCTGCAAAGAAAATGACACCTGTAAGCTGCAGTAGGTTGGGATCTAAAGGGAACAGTCCCTCATCACTTTCCAGGTACCTGTTTCTTTCCTATTTAAAGCAGCCTTTTGCCAAGTAGAGTGTATTACATCCTGTTGATTTTAGATTAGTCATTTAATAAAGTTTAAATTGATAACTTAGTGTATTCCTCAGTTGGTATGGATGAGGAGATCAATTTTAACTTTCCAACCTTTAAAATCAAAGATTATCATGGAAAGCCACTATGTGCAAAGAATGCCCAATTATATTTGTTTCATTAATGCAAAATGTCTGTCTTAAAATTTGCATGACGAAGTAACACTTCTGACTGCTCACTTGCACATAAAAATAAACTATTTCTCTTGGATATTCTTCACTCAAATTATGTATGTGTGCTTTCACAGTTACTTTATGTTAATTCTGATTTCTCCCCTTTAAGACTTTGGAATCTTTTGTTTTTCAGGACACATGAATCTGGACAGGCAACAACCAACTCTGCTTCCAAGACACCCCGGAACTCCAAATTTCACTTTTCTAAGCTAAAACGGATGCTTGACTTAGAAGAAAGAGAGAAAAGCCAGAAGGCAGATTTCAAAACCTTCTTGACTTTACTTTAGTTATATATTATTTCAAAGTAATAAAGATTACAGCAATAAATATTGTTCCAGTTTTAGTAAATCAACAAAGTGATTTCTTTAAAACTCAAGCTAACATCCTGTACCTTGTGGAAGCATAGACCATATTTTTTAGAGGGAGATTCTGTTTCTAAGGGGCGTGATTGTCTGCCAGAGGGAGATGAGAAGATAGCCAGTTTAATATGCTTGGGAATCTTGAAATATGTTTTGCAGTTTCTGATGCCCCAAGAATTAAAAGCTGGGATTTATCCTTTGAGTAAGCTGATGATGGTCCCACCAGGACCATTTAATTGTAAACATTAAAAGTTTTCAATTTATGTTTGGCACAGAGATGAGAGAGGACAGTATAAAATCACTGTTCAGGACTGAGGTTATAGCTTGTCCTGCATACAGTCTGCAGTGAGAGTTCTGCACATGGTGCTTCACATTTCCCCCCTGAAAAATAGAGCCAATTAGTTACAAGCATTTACTTTCTTGGATTTAAAAGTCTGTATTTTCCTTTTCTTTTGATAGTTTAATGAATAGTTTACTTTAAATGCTTTCAGACTCAGTGAACCCTGCCTAAGAAATAGGACCAGCAAATAACTTGGTGGACTGGGAAGCAGTCCAGGGCAGGGGAGAATAGTTTGTTGTAAACTGTACTTAAGAATCTCAGAGAGTGGCATGTAACCTTTTTATATCTCCTGTACACTTGCACAGTAACTGAAGGGTTCACTGCTCTTTGTTTCTTATGTACTTGTAAGATAAAATGAATTGCCATTCTTTAATCGAAATACAAACCTTGGAGGGTTGCCTTTTCCAGTGTAGAACTTGGCATTAATTCACCTGTTGCTGTACTTACAATCCAGTCCTCTGGAAAAATACTTCATTTTGTTGACAGAAAACGTGCATTGCACAAAAATATTTGAAAATACAAATTTTGCAGTAAATTTTTTTATTAAAAGTACACACCTTAGGTACTGCTGTGCTTCCCATGAGGCCGGTGTGGAACCAGCATGGGCATCTGCTGTGTTTTAAAATAATGGGTTTGTTGGAACGAAGCACGTTTCCCCGTTGTCCCTGTTCACAGCGCTTCTTACCACCCTGTGGTCTCAAGAGTGCGTTCCTTTTGGATAAAGCTACAGATGAGGGATAAAAGACACGAAGAGGGGAGCGCAAGCAGTGTGCAGAGAAAGCTAATGGGCGGTCTAGGATCACAGGAGAGCTTGTCTAAACTACGCATTTCCTAAAACGTTTTGTAGGTGGTAGGCCCTGAGCTACAGGCATTCTGCACACCACGTGTGTTACCTTTGCAGCACACTATTTGTTAACAGAGATAAAACCTGGTCATGCTCCAAACAGCATCTTTTTTTTTCCTTTGGAATTACCAGAGTTGTCAGATAGGTCTGGATGTGTTGTTAAAAGGGATTGTTATTGTGAGCTAGTTAACTTTATTCTGGGAACAAGGGAAAAAGTCAGTCAGTACATGCCTTTTCTTGTTTTACAAGTGTGCTTCAAAATGCTGGGTAGAAATAATCTCCAGTGCTTTTATATTATTCCTAAACCTTTAAATGAGCCTGTTTTTTCTGTGAACTGACTTCCACAGAATTGGTGTATTGAAAGACAGACACACGTATGTATAAACGTATCTCTATACATAATATCTATAGGTATATACATACATACCCACACATCAGAGGCTTATATGTAGACATGTATTACATATATGCATGTCATGCACTCTTCCCTTCAGGACACAGTGCCTTCCCGTACTGGATGAAACACTGAAGGCTGTTGGCTATGAGAGACTTGCTGAGCTCCCCTCCAAACTACTGCCAGGTGACATTACTGGCTTGTGTCTGAAGGGCTGGAAGAACAACCTGAGAGAGGAAATGCCTTCACTGATTTCAGAGAGGGCAGAACTTCAGCCAGCCTTTGTAAAGCAAGAGCAAGAAGGTCTCTGTTAAGCATACAGCCCTGCAAACAGGCATTTGATTAGAGAGTGAGAGTTATTTCCCAGCTCACACAAATTCTACTGGACAAGGGTATGTTTATCACTGGCAGTACTTGTGTCATACCACATTGAAAATGTTACAGAAGTGTGTCTTAAAATAACCAATTCAACTAAATTTATAGTTGTAGAGATAGGACCTCAGACCTTTCAATGCATTGCTTCCTCACCAAAAACTGTCACACAAAATACAGGGAGTAGTAAACCTCGAAATTAGTATAAAGCATTTCCTCAGCATCATCACTGAGATCACATCTTGGCTGACTCCTGAGTATGGGGAGCAGTTTACATCAGAGCCATTTCCCACTGTGAGACTGAGAAGGCAAGCAATGAACAATAATTTTCGAAGATGTTTTTACAACAGTGTTTTATTAAATATGAAAGAGCGTACATACAGGTGTTATTCTGAGGACATAAATTACACAAGGATTACAGGTTCTGTCAGAAAAGCACAATAATGAAACATCTTTACATTTCAAACTTTTCTTGTTAGCTTTTAACAAATAAGTCTACTTCTGTTGCAAACAAGTAATGAGTGCTATTGAACTTTTGCAAATTCCCACAAAAACATCATGCTTAGTAGGATACTTTTAACTATTGTAAATATGAAATCAGAATTAGATTCCTAAATAACAAGATGGAAGAGATTTACTACTTAATCAAGATAAATGACACATTGAAATAGGAGCTGAGACAAAATTGGTCATTCATTAGAAAAGAATTCCACTTCAGACACTACGTTTGAGTCTGCTTTCTTTACTTGCAGGAATAATCACTGTGATTAAATGTAATGAGCAGGACTGCCCTAAAGATTTGTAAATGTAAGCATCAAATTTTAGACGTGCTGGTTTTCACTGATTTTCCCACTGAAAAAACCCCACACTCACAGATCTATTTCCTTATATTTCAAAAGGCTCTTCTGCAGAGGGCCAACCAAGCCTATGTATGATTTCCACGTCCTCCATGTTCATCTGCACTGCCAGCTACTGCATCCTACGTAGGTGTTTAGTGTCATCATCAAAGTACCAGACTGAGTTACACTGACTTGTGAGAGCAGAACTAGTCTGTGCAAGTCCTAATGCAATGTTTTTTTAAACTTCAGGTAAACAGGAATGTAATTTCATCATCATGAACGCTCTCAGTTTGACACTCGGAAGACTACTCGGATGAAATACATAATAAGCATGTGGTTTGGGTTGTGTTGCTAGGGATTAACCGAGGTGCTTTAATATATTAATACAAACATTAACAGAGTGAATCAGACAAGCTAATACTACTGCAGGCTGTAGTCTAATTTCCAAAAGAAGTCATGAAACATAATTTCTAAGAATGGTAATTTTTGTAACTAAGGACTTCACATTTATTTTTAAAACCACAAATGTGGGGTAGTATTCCTGATATCTTTCTAAACATTCTGCAAAAAACACAGCTTGAGCCTGTGAATGCTAGAATATACAGGCAGTCCCAGTGACCTCCAAGGTAAGCATTCTCATATGGCAAAGTGCTGCAGGAATCCCTTTGCTTTTTTATCAGAATGCTTAATAAAAGTGCAATATAGTGAAGCAAATAATCTAATTATTACGCCTTTATTATCAGATGAAAAATATTCAGGTATTTTATAATTGTGCCTTTTGTAGGGCAGGCATTCTGGTTTGCCTAGAGCCAGACCACATTAGAAGAGGTAGGCAGGGTATGCTCACGCATTTTCTTTCCCAGGATGGCAACACCCCAAAGCAGTTCAGTGGTACAATCCCACCTACAGATAAAACTTTGTGCTGCCCAGTCTCACAGTTATTTCTGTTTTGACGGAAGCTGACGTGTGGTTTGCTTTTACCTTTCCACCCAGGCATGTTCTCCCTTCTGTCTCCTTGGCACCCTACCCTTCCCCACCCAACCTCTCTTCTTCCTGAGATGTCAGAAGTACGTACATTAAGCTTTGGAACCTGAGAATTTGGAGGTATTTTTTGACACTACAGGGCTGCATCTGTACCGTACCATGCTATCTCCTGTTATACTATTACAGTTACAAAATAAATCTCCTAACTACTTGATACTCGATGCCTTTCCCATATAAATAAAAAAAACAGCGTACCATTCAGCCATTAATGTATGACACTTGCTCTATGAGTGACTTTTGCCTTTCACAAGTCCTCTTTTCCAAACAAATATTGAGGGAACCCCAGCTATGAAAAACTCCTTGAAGTAAACAATTTCACAGTAAAATAAAGAAAAAATATATCCAGAAAATAACACTCTCTCAAAATTAAAACTTATATACATCAAGAAAAAGCTGAGGTTTTTTTCCTCATTCTTTTATCAGTTCTACATTACCTGTAGATAAGCATTGTTAACACTAGGAGTTATGAATAGGAAAAACAAATCCAGTGAAATAAGTGTCATGTCTTTTTTAAAACATTTGAGACATCAAGAAAATTCAGCAGTCAACTTTATTATTATAACTAATTTCAATTCAGGCAGCAAAAGACTGTTTAAGCTTAATTCCCTCTGATTCTGAGTATACAAGATAGATCTTCAAGCACAGTCTAATAAGCCTTGTCACTGCACTTAATAATCACCTCTGGGCACAAATTAGGTTTCCTATGGATGGAATTCAACCATGAACTCACTATTTAAGCTTCTTGTTTTATGATTTGTTTTAGAATTCTTAATAGATTAAGCTGGTTTAATATTTACCATAAACTTGGTGCTATTTTTTAGCAGAACTGAGCTTTAACTGCAACTGCAATGCATATACATGTGTGTAAAAATTTACGTGATGAGTTTAACACACTAGAACAGAAATATGTAAAACATTAAAATTGTATCAGAACATTTTCTTATCAAGAATCTACACTGAAAAGATGTCAATAAGTGTTATTTAATCTTGCATGTTACACTTAAAACTAAAGAAACCAAATCCTCTGGATTCAATATAGTCAGCTTTTTTTTCCCCTACGGAATGGAAAATTGCCACTCAAAACTTGGAAATTTTTGGACATCTAATGAGCTCTGATAACTATTTTGAGCACTCCTATTTGTCAGTCAGAATTTTTTAGGAAATCAGTGTTCTACATTGCATGCTATAGACTGCTATGTCAACAGCTTGTATTTCTATCTTTTCAGGCTTTTCCCCTATTTGACTGAGGTCTAATTCATGGCAACTTCCACGAGAAAAGGTAACTGGACTGAGATGCTTATGTCCAAGTGTATCTATTTTAAAGAGAATTATTATTCTCCATTCACATCCTACAAGTATTCTAGTGATTAGCCCTGTAGAAGCCAGTAACAAGTGACACATAACTACCTTGAGCAATTTCACTCCAGGACTGTTTTGAATTCTTGTGAGTTTTGAAAAGAAAGAACAGATTTTTGTAAAAAAATTTGCTTTCATGTGAGATGTAATGAAGTTGTAAACTGTGAATTTAAGTGATACAAAACAATGCCTGACAAATGCAAAACCATGAACAAAATGTAATCATTAAATACTCCTATGATGTATCCAACTCAAAACACTTGCAGTCCAGGTTTTTAAGGTCATTGAAATGCCAAAGGTACAGGTAGGCATTTTTAAAATCACTCAATGATTGCATGGCTAATTCCAATGGATTGAAAAACCAGAACTTTCTGGCAATGTGCTAAATGCCTGTCTGTATCTTTAAGTGAACTTAAAAGCTGATGCATAGTATGGAAACAAGGATTCTTCACAAACAGCTGCTTCCAGACAAATACTACATTTATGCCATGCAACAGAGTTTTTTAACTGGGCAATAGTTTTCTGCTGTTTGACTTACACACAGGCTTGATCAGTCTCCTCCTGTTGTGTGACAAAAAGACAATCAAGATTTAGAAATATTTGCTGGAGCAGGTGAAGGTGGGGAGGTGGTAGTCCATGCTGGCCTCCAGGGTTTCTCAGTGGAAGAGGATGTACAGTACAGCTGTATCACCATCTTGTTGCATGTACGGATGGTGCATCATCAAATTTTAATAATGGGCACTTAGCAATTGAGACAGTTTAGAGAATGACCTTTCAATTTAATTAAAACTGTAAAATGGCTTCACATTTCTGGGATTAACCTTTTTAGATGGAAACAGATGTTCCAGAAAGGGATTAGATTACAAACGAATGGTCCCTCGATTTAGAAACTAAGCAGCTGTAAAGAGCTACAATTTCAAAACATAATTAAACTGGTCAATTTTATAGTTTTTACATGCTGACTTCTAAATGATACAAAAAAACTTCAGTATTTTGAGTCATTTGAAGATCTGCTCAGTGTAACACGATTAATATTTTCCAATAGAAAATTGGTTAACATTTACTTCAAAAAAAACCCACATTGTTTTGGGAGTGGGTAATTTAAATGTAATGGATAATAACATCACTTTTAACTTTGCATTAAATTGCATCGGCCTTCTTGCAAACATAAGCCTGTGAGTTCCACATTTCACTCCCTCACTAGCAACGGCAATGTCTGAAGTTAGAATTATGTTTTGATTATATGTTGATCTACATTAAATACAGGGTACATAAGAAAAATCTAAGCATGTTTTTTTACAGGGCACCCAACTAAAATCTTTACAAAAGATAATTATTCATTCTTCCATGTAACAGACACAGATGCCACTTCTATAAATGTACCCTTATGTTCACTCGCCAATAAAATAGTAAACAAATCAACTTTTTAAACCATTTTTTATAAATTATTAAAGTATTTTTACTGACACTCTGCAACAATATACAAAAATAATACTACAAGAGTACCGATCGGTCTGGCCTACCCCTCATTTCACAGAAAAGCAGAGGCTATGGGGCATGTTTGGTAATCAATCATCACTGTAGATGTCTCCTGCAAATGGTAGGTGTACGTGGCTGCCCGTGACGTTGGGAAGTCGAGAGAGATCAGGCAGGTTCTGGATGCGTGACCTGAGTTCTTTCCGTACTTGGGACACTCTGGCTAACTTGCGTTTGTACTCCTGTAATGCAGAAGAATTCAGTATGAGGGTGTTTTCCTATTACCATCCCTACTACTTGCTGCACCTGTGATTGTCCAAACTATTCCTTCTGCAAGTTAGGTAAACAGCCTTTAAGAGGTGAGAACCCAGAGATCTGGGTATTCAGGAGGCAGAGGTATCAGCTCTAGCTTTTTCCCAACAACCGACTTCAAAAGCATAGCCATGCGATTATTTTGCTTTGAATTCTAAGAACATAAATGCTAAACAAGAAAGACAATCCCAGCTAACACAACCACAGGCCTTTCTCCATGTAACTAGGAGAATGGGATTATTCTTAAAACTTAATTAAGGATAGTTATTGCACATATTCTATTATCAATAACAGAGGCTGGAAGAATAAACTTAGTGATGTCAAAGAAGTTACCTTCATCTCATACTGCTGAAATAATAAAAACCAACCAAATACCCCCTAACTAGGCCTAATAGGCCCCACCAAGCTGACCAATGGTAAGTATTTTGTATTAACTTTTACAATAAAAAATAAATATAAATAAAAAAAAATTTCCTCAGTATGTCTATGGATTTTACCCTGCGTTTTCAGAAACTTTTTGAATTGGGAACTTAGGATTTCATATTGTGTTGGAATACAGGTCAAACCACTCACAATTGATGTATTTAATGATTATGAGGCACTTTTCACTTGAAACAACTTTATATAAATAAAGTTTAACCTTGTAAATGAGTGCACTAGAATACAGGCAGTGGTCACCTCTTAAGAACGCGAGACATAATGGAGAAGAATATCAGCTTTTATGAAATGAAAACAGTTATTCCAAAATATAAGAAGATTAACATATAATTCACAGGAATATTTGAATTTCAAATACTTGGAAACTGTAGAAAGCAGAAGAAATTAAGCACTAGCAGACAAAGCAGTGCTTCATGAAAAAATACCACAATTCACAACACATCAAATGCAGATGCTTTCTAGCGTGGCTGCAGGTTTTGCTGCAGCCTGGGAATGGCTGGAAGTAACAACACATAGGTAATCTACAGCTGGGATAATCAGCCCATGGATAACCATGATCTCATGACTATAACCACTTTTAAATAACAGTGGGGGAAAATTCTATGTGATCCTGGAACAGTGAGAAATATAAACACTTGATAGTTCCAGTAAGTATGAAAATACAGTGCAAATGCCTATAAATTTAAATATGTTACTATATTGTTAATAACATGGAGTAATAAGGAATAACAATGAACAGACAGACCTTTTGGTAGCAGAAACCAATACAGTAGAAAAATTTAATAAAGAATGTTAGATAAACTGGAACATGATCAAGATTATTGGACAAGGTTCAACACACATTAAAAAGTTTGCAACTACTAAGGCAGCAGCATGACCTTCTTACCAAGGGCAGTAAGAAAACCATGAGATACCTTAAATTCTTAATGAGAATAGTAATGGGGTAATGGGTAGCTAAAAAAAAAAAAAAAATTCTTTACATAGAAGAAAGAAGAAGTGTCCCTGAATTCAGATCATCAATTCCTTGGTATCATTTATATTTCAAAATCAAATATTAAATGCACATTCTTACGAGATACTAAACACAGTGAAAATACTACAGATGCCCAGTCAGTGGAACTGCAAATACTTGTTAACAGTACACAGGGTAAAGCAGCATTTATTTTAGGATACAGGTGGCCAAAGAAGTCTTACAACTGTGAGTCCCCTGGCCCTGTGAAAACCATCACTTGCTCACACTTGTCCAAAATGTTCTCTTCGGTGCAAGTGACTTCAGGACGTGGCTGTGGAAATGAAGGTCTGTACCCTGGCATTGTATCCCTATAGTAATGCCCAAAGGCCACAAATACTTCGCTGTTCATACCTGATTTTACAGCAGCATCCAAAGGCCTCTGAGCAAGACATGTAGGCTTTTGCCAGTACGTAAAAGGACAATCACAGGCATTCTCACTATGCATTTTAGTCCAGGATGCAGAGACTCCTGACTATTATTTTACGGAATAGCTTTTGATGCCAGAGGACAAGACCAGCTTCAGGTTTCATTGTTTACTAAAACAACCAGTTTGGTGCTATACAGAATACTAGTCAACTAGAATCCCTATTTTCAGAAGCA
Source organism: Phainopepla nitens (assembly GCA_013400175.1). Classification (NCBI taxonomy): domain Eukaryota; kingdom Metazoa; phylum Chordata; class Aves; order Passeriformes; family Bombycillidae; genus Phainopepla; species Phainopepla nitens. The sequence continues at coordinate 37,187 of VXBQ01016762.1, read as the reverse complement.
GGATGCCTGGAGATTCATCACTGGGCGACAAGGATTTTCAGGAAGCTAGGATCCGCCCTCCACTGTGAAAGATGTACTGGTATACAGAAGAGGATGAGCACAACTGTAAGCAAAATCAATACACTCAAGAGGCCTAAAAATCGTAAAATATATTACCTATAAAATCCTTCCTGCAGTTAATTCTTGTAAAGAGCTGAATCCTGTCCAAATTTATTCTCTATCAATGAGGAATGTAAAGCAACAAATCGGTATCCCTTCACAAGCTTGAAGCCTGAAGCTAGGCAAATAGACACAGTCACTTAGCAACAGACTCAGCAGCTATATTCTTGCTAGACTTTACTCCAAAACCTGAAATGTGCCTTATATTAGATTGTCAGTTGCTTGACTCCCTGAAACTTCCCTTTAGCAGATAATAAATCATTTCCATAACAACACTGCATTTCTGACATCCAGCATTTTTCACATAAATTCTGCCTGGGACTTGTTGCCTAGTGACTATCAGCTTGATCAATACTACTAACAGTAGGTTCCTTTTCCTCACTAAGGAGAATGTTCTCATTAATTCTGTCTCCCACATAACACAGTCATCTTCCTCTCACCAACATCTCTGGCATAATGCACTCCTGGGAGTCAAAATTTGTTCCTTAAGCCTTCTCAGAAATATGAAACTCTCAGGAAATTTGCTCGAAGTTTTTACTGCAAAACTAGAGTAAAAAAAATAGTATGTAAGGTTTTATAGTTGATTATATTATTGATGCAGCATAAGGTACAGAATGCAATTTTAATCCAATTTTGGTAATCCAAAGCATATGTGACATCTGAAACTACAGTTTAGATGTTCGCTGCAATCTTCCCCCACAAGCAGAAAAATTATTCACCTATCCAGAGCACCTAATTTCCCATGACACTCCTGAAACTATTCTAGAAATCGCTGGAGATGTCCAGTTTTCATGACTGGTGAGCAAGTCCAAAAGAGGACTGGTTTCCAAGTACGGTGACTCAGCAGTTTAGAGGTATTTTAAAGGCAGCTGCTGTTCACAGTTTGATTCTATTTAAAACCACTAGTCTCTTCTGAAAGGTTTGCCTGTGTATTTTTAAGGCTGTTATTATAGTCCTGGCATGACCTAAGTAGTCCTGGACTCCTGGAATACAAGTATTAAGTACTCATTATCAACAACACTCACTGTATGTACAGCCTTTACTGTTTTATCACAATAGCACATGCATGTTCCTACAACCTTTTTCCTCAGCGTGCACACTGAGAGTATGACAATGAAAGCAGAGAAGTGGGAACTAGGATATCTAGGGGTCATTTCTAGTATTGTTGTTCCATTAGAAATGCTGGACATTATACAACAATTTAATCCTATTTTTGACACTTTTAACTGTGGAAATGCTCATGGAGAGTTTCAATTTGATTGTCACTATGCTGATTTTAAGATAAACTTCAAACTACCCCTGTTAAAATGAGGCAAGATTTGAGATATTTACTTTTAAAGAGTCAAGGACGGGCAGAAATATGATGCTTTCTTTTGTTACACTAAGCTTAATTTCCATTTCTTCCTACCTATGGAGAACCTTACTCTTGGGATATATAGGCAACCTGATGTTTGGAATTCAAGTCTCTTCAATTTCTCCAGTGGCTTAAGCTAACGCTACTTTCAGGCAATATTTGTTTGTACTTCCAGTCATAAAAGCAGGTTTATGAGGTAATTAAAACTTATTTTGCTCATTAGAGTCCCACCAATTACTACAATTTCCATTATTTGACAGTGTAGATGGATATTTTGCGAAAGCAATGCTAACAACATATGGATTTAGAATCTGGATTAATAGTGATTCTCTATCAAAAAGTACCAGACAAAAAAAGCCAAATAATTCTTGATTAGACATTACAGACATCATAAGTAACAAAAATGTGGGCAGGTCAAACAAGCTGTGCACTGCAGAGAATATATTCCCTTCCAAATAAAGGAGATCTTTATATAGATGTTCTGCAGTAGGAAAGTGGTACAGATAAAAAACTTCCTGGATATGCTTTCCCTGTATAACACTGATATAACTTTGAACCTTCATCTGATCACTGAGACTATAGAATGCACCAAAATACTGTGTGGTAGAACATGTATGGCAAAGCAAGAATAAAAGTTTGCAGGAAAGAGCAGTATTTAATCTGCACCCTCGTTAGCTACAGAAAGGTAAGGTTGGAATAAATACCTCAATACAGAAAAACAAAACCCAGACATTTAAAAGGCTTTTAAGGTTTTAAGGGCATGTGTTTAACATCAGCATCCATGGCCTGTATGTACACAGTATTTAAAACTGAGACCTCTGACTTTCTAGGTCCATTCCAACCTTCCGTTTCAGGCGCACGTATCAGAGCTGTGCCAGACAGCAAAGGTTTCTCCTGCACTGTGTCCAACAATGCAGAAACTTCTAGAACTCTTCAAAGGTTCAGATGAAAGCAAATATCATGTGCTAGTGTGGTATCTAGATTCTGAAGTTCAGAATCATGGTATTTATGGATTCTACCTTGCTAGACTCTACCTCATCCAGTGTGGGTATTTTTCTACAAGGAAGACTGACAACTAGACTTACAGGACTCAGATAAACCTCACTATCACCTTGGAAAACAGATGAGCCGGGTTAAATTTTGTGCTGCCTTTATAAAAATTTGGCATGGCTCACATTTGTCAGCAGTACGATGAAAAGCTCAACCTGTTTACCAGCGTTTAGGATAAATGAAACCCTGAAATAACTTTAAGATGCTGAACCAACATCCATAAGCTTCACAGGGTAGAAGAACTAAGGACAGTTATAACAAGCTTAAGAAAGGACTGACTTGGCTAACCTTCCAATGCGCACTGCCTATTTCCCAGAAAAGATACTTCTGGAAGCAAGCTTCAACTTTTAAAATATGTTAATATCTACCTGTTTTGCATTTGGTCTTGCCAGGTTTTGAACTAAGTAAATAGCACTGAAGCAGTGAGCAACTATGTGGTGACTGCTTTGTTTATTCCATTTTGTTCTATGCACTGTCTCATGCATTACTTCCTACACACATTATTCTGTGCATAGATTTACAAATATTCTCAGAGGTTTTCTAATGGTAAGCTTCACCATTACAAAACATAATTTATTCTTCAGAAACTTTCTTTGAGCTGACAGATGAAAATGGAATGCATCCTCTAATTCTGGGTATCCCGTTTTAATTAGTGCTTAAAATTTCCAATAAATTAACACTTCAAATAAACTTTCTGAGTTAAAGTTTTAGAGACTCCTAAGCTTGTCTGCAAATAGAGTAATAGGAAGCAATGAACTCAGAAGTCTGAAACCCACAAATTAGTGACCATCTGGGGAAAGCTTGATTAAGTGGCTTTGCCTACCATCAACTGTTGTGCTATGGTACAGACTGGAATACACTGCAGACCTTCAAATCACCAACTCTCCTCAGGAACAGCAGCAGACAGAAACAAAGCCTTTTATAAGGTCATTTCCCATCTGAAGTGTGACTATCAGAAATGCAAAGTCCTTCTCAGTGGCCACAAATTTTTCCTATTTCTTGAAAATGCAATTTTTGTCCAGCTCCTTCTAGTCTAAAACAGTATCTCACATCTCATTCACTGCAGCCTTGACTCCTGGTCTACATCTCAATTCCTGGAACATTTCTCCAAGAACCAACCTCTGTCCAGAAAGGATGTTCAATGCCTCTCAGACTCCTATCACAGCTGTATTCAGACACCATTCAAACACTCACAACAGGTTTTGCCTACCTCTTCCCATTTCTAGCTTTTCTGATTCTGATCTAAATTTCTCCTTCTCCAATCCTGGTCTCCATTTATCATCCTCTCTACAGTTCTGGTTTTGGTTACACCTGTTTCTCCCCAGTCCTATACCTGGCCTGTCCCTATATTCAACCTATATAATACCTTCATCAGATCTATCGCCTCATACCAGTTTTTGCGTCCATTGTCTTAGTCCAAATGAATTCCAGTTCATTGTAGTCTTAAATGGTATTACACACTTCTAGCTGGTCCAGCTGATCTCCTGTTACTGTAATAGTCCTGGATCCCTTCTTAATCTCCACAGCCTCTGGTGCCAAGTTCCATATGAACTTATCCAAGTTTTGCATTCAAACCCATTTGCGCTCATCTCTCCCTAATTTAGACTCATGGGCACCATGGACAACCCACTCATAGAAGTTCTTTGTTCTCACATCACAGAGAGCAAGTGGCCAAGCAGCACATGGCCAGCCTAGAGAACAACTATACATGGTTGCAATAGCAGAAGTCTTCTTAAGCCCAGGATGGAAAACGCCCTGGCAGAGATTTTCGCAGAAGTTGGTAATGTTTTAAATAATCTATGATGAGCATGTTAAAAGTAAGATTTTTTTCCAAAGGCTTGTAATTTCATTAAATTCAGGTTCATTTTCATTAGTATATCAAAATGCATGTCCCCTCAGAAAAAAAGGATTTTCCCTTTTCATAATAATTTGAAAAAAAATCCATAAATTACTTAATCGCAAAGATAATTTTTAAGATTATTTTACTATAAACTTGTCTTTAGCCTTTCTGTTGAAGATGGTGTTGCCAAAAAGTTGCTCAATGTTTGGAAAAGTAGATGAAAACAAAACAGGACTTGTAAGCCTTCAGGGAGATGGTGGAGTCACCATCCCTGGAGGTGTTCAAGAGGCACATGGTAGTGGGTGATGTGGTTTAGGGGTTACAGTGGTAGTGCTGGGGGGATGGTTGGGCTGGATTGGCTTGAAGGTCTCTTCCAGTCTTGATGACTCTATGAGTAAACTTAATTAGCAGGGATATTACTAGGCTGGCTTAGTTTATCTCCCCTTAATCATAAAAGGTCCAGGATGATGAACAATAATTTATAAAATAAATTACTATATAAAGACATTGATTTAATTAGACAATCTCTATGGGCCTATGATTTAATTTAAAGCATTCCAGGATGGCAGATATGAGCAACATGAAATGAAATGAAAGATGCCTGCCTGAGATTACACTCGGTCTACTTGTGTTTTATTATCTGATACAGCATTTATTTAGCCATTATAATAAACTCAAAGCTCCACACTTCCAAGAGATGCTTAAATATACTGAATTCTTAAGTTTCAAACACTGGCTGACAGAATGAAGCTTTGGATAACTTCTGATGATAAGTAATCAAGTACTTCAGAACAATTCTGAGCAATTTTGCTCAAATACTCAAGTTGCCTCTGCACAGGCACACAAGGGATAAAGCAGAACAGTTCTGAAAACAAGAAAATAAAAAATTAAATGGCTGCCGGCTTACAGATAGCTTCTTGAAGTTTTACCTACCCATGGAAGATCTACACAAAATCCCAATTAAAGGGCATCAGTGTTTAATTTTGAAAGAATTTAAAATGAGTGAAGAATTTTGCTGGTCTATTAGAAAAGCATTTAGCAATGCATTTAAGAACAGTTGTGTAAAGTCTTCAGGCTCAAATACTTGCTGTACCTAACAGATGAACTACAAAAATTCAGATGTGTCAGATGCACATTCCTCAGTTCATGTATCCCTTGCCTGCAGGTCATTACAGCAGTCTTAGTTCCAAGTTCAGATTTCATATGTGCAACTCTCTCAACCCAATGCTGTAAGTTTTGAACCACAAAAACATGGACTGTGTAGTTCATTATTTAACAGACACAAATGGATACCTTAAAGTATGAAACTGCTGTAAAGCTAAGGCTACATGTACTTCTTTTGAAGATGAATCTGAGAATGAAAGTTAACACTGCAAGTCACTAGGCAGAGATTTATGTATTGCTAGCCCGGTTATAACTCTCTCAGATCTTTGTCGAAGACAGATCTACATAAGGTAGAAGCACAAAACCTAGTTTTATTGTAGCAAGGCTAAGCACTAGTAGCAGTCTAATCCAGGTAGCATAGAACTTAAAGCTGGGTAACATATATAGCTGTTGCAGGTGCCATATAGAACCACTCAGTGTTAACCTGTGGGCAAGAAAGAAAATGAGAAAGCATTCTAGTGATCTGAGACTGGCTAATAGCTTTATTTAGGGTGAAATAAATAAAGGCAATGCAGATACAGAACTCCAAATTTCTGCTACAGGTGAGCCCAAACTAGAGACCTTGTTCATTTAAATAATCTATCAGTGTAGGGTCTATCTGCACAAAACTGGTCTCGGCCATTCTGAAGAAGTTCTTCCAAGTACTTTTTTTTTTTTAATGATTCATGTCTGTCTTTTCCAAGTTCATAAATTATTCCTACCCAACCCAAACAAAGAGCAGTGAAAGATAGCCACCTTAAATTTCAAAACAGTGTTACTGTTTTTAAAGATTTTTAAATGATACTTCCCAAAAGAAGTCTAGAGATGCCATGGGCCATCCAATATGTGTACATTCTAATAAATTTTATCACCTAGACAGTTTCATATTACACTTGTCAACTCCTTCTCACACCTTCATTAAGTAGGCTGAACCATCCGTTTTAGATACACGGATTCTCAAGAGAAGCATTAAGTTAAAGCTCAAAGATAAGCATTCCCAAGCCTGATTTGCTTAATGGGTTTGAATATGCTCAGTGTCAATTGATAACTGAAACTATGGTTCACATGACTAATGAGAGTAATTCTGTAAGACAAATTGTTTATATGCTCCATGGTGATTTGTGTTTTTCTCTCATTTTGTGTGAAATCGGTATTTCAGATGCTGTGTTCAGCAATGGGGATAAGAGCATAAGAAAGGTAAAGCTGGAAAGAACTATACAGCAGCAGCAGATATTCTGATTTACTTGTCTCTCATACACCCCGTGGGAGTATCTCCAGTGAAAATTCTACTATGCATGAAGAAAGCTAACAACTGCACCTCTTCCAACAAGACCAACAAGAATCATCATCTAAATTTTCCAAAAATGCACATAAATACAAGTTCTATCATTTAAAGAAGTACAGAAAAAATGTGCTTTTAAAGAAAGTGCTTACCCTCAAGCTTTAATATTAAAATATTATGACTAGAAAAATCTGCCTTAGCAAAGTGATCCTAATAGAGAGCATAGAACAATTCCAAGAAAATTTCACAATGAAAAGTCCCTTATCAATCAACCAATTTCAGGCAGCAAATTTGGCACACTCACAGGGTTTTTACATTATTTACCCAATTCCAGATTGCTCAAATGGATGGTTTTACTTTATAATAAAACCTCTTTAAAAAGACGTTGTCAGGGAAGAAATTATGAGCAACCAGAGGGGAAAAAAAAAGTCTAGAGACAGATCAGAACACAGAACAAGTAAACAACATTAAAAAGAACAAGGAAAGACATTTACAGTGGTTTTTGCAACTCTTCTTTCCCATTATTAACTATATTGCTCCCAAAAGCCTACTGATTGCAATAACCCTACTAATGTACATCTTTCTGCGATCTACCAATAAAACATGTATCAGAGGGTAGCAATCACAGAATTACAGAATATAGTGAGCTGGGAGGGACCCTCAGGGATCACTGAGTCCTCCTGCCCCTGCCCAGGACCATCCCCAAGAGTCACACCATTGTGCCAGAGAGCATAGTCCAAACATTCCTTGAACTTGTCAGGCTTAGTGCTAAGACATCAGTTCAATCTAAAATGTCTTAGCTTTTTAAAGCATCTTTCATCCATTCAAGCCACCTGTAGTTTACTAAAATGATCTTTAAAATCTAGGAGTATCTGTGGGGTTTTCCATTTTGTATGTCTGTATTCCTATCCAGTTGTGAATGAAATGACCTTGGAAGAACAGGTCATGAGGCAAATATAGTAAGTTAAATGTTGTTACAGTAATTTACTACTAAGATATTTGCAAATTAAATCATGAATAATTCAGTAGACTTGTTACTGGGGGTAAAAAAGGCAAATGATACAAGAAATTCTTTCGTTCTTCATGTTTACACACTGTCAAAAGAAACAGAATTATACAAAGTAGTAAATAATTTCAATTCCCTTTTATGCCATGTGCTTCTTGCATGTCAGAATCCAAGTCACCCAGGTACATTTTCACTAAGTTCATTACCCTGGGTTTCTTGTATGACAGACATTCCAGTCTTCTCTCGTATTAACACAAAATCTGCTCTCACAAACTTGACAGTGATTTAAATTTGCACTCAGGATTCTAGAGAAAACCTAAGGCTCTAGTTCCAGTTGTACAGTCTAAAATAAGAACCTGTACAACTTCTCTTTTAAAAATTTGGTTTTCCTGACAATGCCTTAGAAAAGCAGGGTTTTAGCAGATTTGCTGTCCAAATTGCAAAGTAATGACATCTGTCTCATTTCACTGGTGAGCTGCTTCAAATTCTCTCAGAAAAAAGACCTGAAGCAGCAATGGAAACAGCACTCTTGCTGCAGAAAAGGGCTTACCATGGTGGCAGACTGAATAGAATACAAATCCAGTATACATGGCTAGTATAGCAATTTAAAAACTTTTTAATTAATAGTCTACCCCTACTTGCTCTTAAAACCTTTAAGGCTGGTCTCTCCATAGTGTCATGTTTCCAGATGTCTTGTAAATGTGAACTTTGAAAGAAAAATAAAAATAAAGTACACCCAGCATCTGATGACAAAGGAAACAAAACCTTCAGCAGGTCTGAACCTGTAGCTGACGTTCAGTCAAGAGCTGGACTGACTGGCTGGCACAGCAAAACCTGCCTGTCAGGACCTGTTTAAGATTTCTGGTGAGATTTCTGGCAGACTAGTGTGTGTTTATGAAGATCTACACAAATGCCATCTGGCTATATGTTTCCAGCCTGCCATGAGGTAGAGGGATTGACTACTGGCCTCAGTGTGCCACTTTTCTGTCACTCTGCAGTGCAATGTCATGGAAAACAGCAACATTTCTCCATGTAGGGTGGGAAACATGATAAAATTATTTACTATTTGACCATGACTTACAATAAAATGTAAAGACTTGCACACAAACTTAAGATACCATCTTTAAGAGTAACCATACAAGTCATCATGCATTTCAAATTTTTAATTTTTTTTTAAGGGCTTGCCTTGTGAAGTAAAAGGCAGTTTCTTTACTGACACCCCTCAAACCCAGCAGGCCAGGCACCACAAGCTGAAGGGCTCAACAGCCCAAATGAGTCCCTCAGTGACTCCCAGCCATAATGATTCATGCTTTGATGGTGTGATAGTATACCAAGAGAAGCCTCTGCTGAGAGGGCAAGTACCTGCTAATGGAGCAGAAAGGACACATCTGTCCCCGACTTAACAAAAAAAACAAAACAAAAAAAATCTGTTCCCTAAAAAGCAAAATCTTTTTGCTGCTGTTCAGGGTAAGTGACTGGCTACCTTATCAAGAAGAATGAAGACCACAGGATCAAATAAAAAATTCAGCAAAAAAATTGTCACCACAGTCAATGTTAGGTGCAAAGCTAGAAATATGTGTAGGGAATATTTCATTATGTTTCCAAATTAACTGAAGTTTGGAGGAGAAAGCTCATTGTGCAGCATGGCAAAAGCTCTCTGACATTACATAAAAGCAGCTAGGTACCCCAATGTTGGAAGAAAAAGCCTTGTTAATCACACATGTGCCATGAAAAAGTGAGCAACATGCTTTAACAAGGACGTCTGTATGCAGCAGTGTAAGAAAGCTTGTCTGCCATTAAGCATTTTGAGGGACAGGAAGAACATATCTCCCGAGGAAATTATTTCAGTGAGACTCTGGACCTCACAGCATTCTCAGAATTGCACAGTATTCCTCCCTCCCACTGCAGCAATAAGAGCCTGCCTGCTGACCCTCACAACAGTTTGTCTGTGCATGTATGTTTTCCACCAGTAGCTTTTCTACTGGAGCTCTAATGAAATTCAGTATTTTCCAGCAACCTCCTCCTACTGAAATTTGCACACTGGCTCGCATGCAGAAAATAAATATGCTCTAAATCTTAAATCACGTAATACATTTATGACTTCTTACATTAGAAAACATATAGTTAAATGGTAAGCCTTTATCAATTACATTGAAAGATGCAAATCTGGAGTTTGTACTCACCATTTTATAACTGAAGATTGCAAAACCTACATTATGAACATCAGTCTTTATTACTCTTGGTATTTTTAAGAGTAGCTTCTGTAAACTCTCTTGCTCTTTTAGTTATATATCTAACTGGATGTTAGCTATTCAGACGCCAGAAGACAATGAATACTTTCAGGTGAATCCAAACCTGAAGTTCAAGTGACCAAGATTCTACAGCCCAAATATGGATTTACCCTCAGAAGCCTAAGAATTATCACTTACTATTTAAGAGAAACACAAGGCTGAAACCTACAGCTGCCATTGAGCATGTACAATTTTTCTGATCATGCTGCATAAGAACATTAATTTTCCACTGACTACAGCAGCTGCTATTGAGCATAGCTTCAAGGATTTGGGGCTAGGATATTTGTTGAGTTGTATATGCACACAGAGTGCAGAGGACACTAATGGATTAAGTGAGATGCTCCTAGTCAGCAGTGAAAGGAATCTTCTCTATCTTAAACTGTTAGAGTTGAAAAAAAATTATGCTAATAATAATGTTATGATTTATATATGGATCAGCACAATCATTTTCAACTGGCTTAAAAGCAGTTGCATGATCCAACTTGATGATTAGCCAAATATAAAGCAGCATCCTTCTGGGACTCAAGAACTACGCACTAAGCTCAACGACTCTACTGGAGTGTGGGCTGGGGAAAAAAAGGAAGATCTTGGTGTTCCAGAAAACTAGATTCTTCCCTTTGCACAAAGCAGAAGACACTAATCAGCCAGAAAGTAAAAAAAGTTTCAAGGTGTTCTTTTCTAGAAATGCTGAGAATATGGGTACAAAACAGCTGCAGAAGGCCGCCCATTACATTTTTAATGACATTAGGATGATTCCCCTTACAGGCACTGCTGCAAGGGAATGCATTAACCATCCATACAAAGTAGATGTGAGAAGCTAGCCAGGAAACCAAAGGAAGAGTGTTTTAAACACTACTGTCTGGAGGATAGCCTAGTCGTGTTAAACTTCTTGCTGCTGTGTTCTAAGACAGCACTATTGTACAAGAAGAAATCCAGAAATTACTGGTTCTTAAGAAAAATGTGTTGTCTAAAAAAGTTCAGGCAGGTTCTCAAAACCAAACCTGTGTGTATAGTGATTGTACTTTCTGCTTTGGGTTTGCACCTGCATCACTGCTTTATTCCACAATCTTTCAGCCTGAGGATAAAATGTCTGAGATAACACAGCTTGAGAAAGAATGTTTGATTTCTTCCACAGATAATAATATTAAAAATAGGGACGTTCCATTCCTACATTTTCACAGTAGCTGTGTTATCACCAAGAAAGCAAACAACAGGTATACACACAGACAGAATTTAATTCTCTCTATAGAAGTTGCATCTAATATCATCCTATGCCAAATGATGTGTTTCTCTACTGGAAATGGCATGCTACTCACTACATGACCTGTGACAGCAAATACAAGAAATGTCTGGCTTTGAAGATGGCATGTCAAATTTTTTGTTTACACAGTCAGTGTATAAAATACTGATTACAGTGGTACAGCTCCGAGATTTAAATAATGTAAAACTAAAGACTATTTAATGTACCACCATTTTAAAAAATAACAACAGTAACAAAAATTGACACAACAAAAATTGGCACAACAAAAATTTGCCCCAACAGAAGTCATGTCAATGGAAAAGAGAAAATCAGGAAAATGAGGAAAGAGGAAACCATGATCTACTGGCACTCATCCAGTATCTCCCACACTGGTTATTATGGAATCAAAGATGAGTAAGACTAAACAGATATGTCTGGAAGCTGTGCTGAGTTTAACAAAACCCTGATTTCCTCTGGATGACAAATACTCCAAAATAAGTTGGTGATGGCACGGCTCGCCAAATTTATCTATCAGATATGCTGACCTTATAAGCTACAGCTACACCTTTTGCCCTACAGCTGAAGAACGTCAAGTATCTCCACCAGAAAACAGGTAACTTAGTATGGGACATTTTATGTTTCTAGAACACACCAAGAATTTAAAGTTGGCTTCACTTTTATAGTCTGAATTCTTGGGCAATGAAGAGCTCCAGCTTTCACTGTTGAGTCTGTATGTGTAGGACAGCAAAGATGAGTTGGAGAGATGCAAAGAAAAAGGAGATTCTCTATGAATGCAATGTTCTCAGTTGTCTCTGGTTTGGTGACCATGGTTTGAGGAGAATGCAGAATAAATGAGAGCGCACAAAAGAAGAAATAAAGTGATGGGTCATTACAACTAGCAATTAGGGATGTGATGCAGAAAATTACTGATTTCATATCTACTGCCTTTGCAGAATCATTCCTCCTACTCTAGTAGCTACTAGTAACCTAGAAATAAATTACATCAAAACTTTGTATGTTTGAAACACTGCCAAGTGTAACACTCGGGGGAGTTACACCGTCTGCTGTCTCCTGCCTTCTACCTTCTTTGGGATCAAAGGGCTTACATTTACTGAGAACATGACAGTTCTGAGGCTTGTCTTTAAAGAAGTTATAAGGAGCTCAGTGTTCCACATAAAATCTGAGAACTGTTTAAAGGCATAAATAACTGCAACAAAAACAAACAATGACATCCCTCTACCTCCTTTGGGCTGGAGGAAAATGAACCTTTGATATTGACTAAAGAAAAACAAAGGGATAGATACATAATTAGGAATGGAAAGTGGTCATGACAACCTAACATTTGAGGAAATAGAGCCTAATGAGCATCTACTTAACCTGCAGGACCACATTCAGATGTGAATCTTGATTCTCCAGGCCTCTTCACATTTTATTGCTACTTTTGACATGTTGCTCAAGTTCTGTTTTCAGAACTGACCTTAAAAAAAAAGTCTTTTGAAGGGCAGAACTCAAAGCTCAATGCTTATCTCCAACTTTCAATTCTGTTCTTCAAATTTGACTCTGTCTTTCAACATACTAAGTAGCCACTATACATTTTCTACCCTAAATTCTGCTTGCAGCCAAGCTTTAAAACTGTTGCATGTATTGACTAAAAGTCCAATTCTCCACACCCTTACAGGGCAACATAGAAAATCTGGTTTGAGGAGGAAGAAAAAAATCCCCACCAAAATCCAGAGGTGACTGTCTAACTTCTGGGAAGAACAGAAGTCAAGTTTTACAGTGATTTCTATCTATTTGTTAACATCAGCCTACACTTAAATCAGAGACTCACAAAATAGTTTTAAATACTTCAGGATTTGTGCTAGATCACTAAATACTGATTAATATCCCAGCCATTTGGAGCACAGCCACAGCAACGTCTACAATTATTTTAGAAAGCATGTGGCATTTCTCCTACTTCTCAGCTTCCTCGCTCACTCCCACTTAAAAATTATGTATATACTATGGAAGATAGAGCATCTCTTTTGCACTGAGAAACAAGTCTGATTCAGGGAGAAAAGGCCTGGGCCAGATAATGTTCTTAACACCACTTTTATCCCACCAGAGTCCTTGTTTCCTCCATTAACCAAAATGCAACAGACTTGTCTCTGCCTAAAACTTTGCAATATATTCCTCTCCTACCTATGGCACTCAAAAATACCATCCTCACTGCATTAACTTAAAGTGCATCCTTTTTCAGTTTGGTAGTGTAGAAGTGTGGAAAAAGGAGTAGCCAAAATTCCCTTTTGACTCTAACAAAATGTTTCAAATGTTTTCATTTAAATATGTACCATCTTACTTCAAATTATGAACATCTTATTCAATTTCAAAAAGTTGTAACAGCAGATTTTTCTTGTTTTTGTGATGGAGGGGTGTACTCTATTAGATAACAGGCTTATCATCCAAGTGTGCATAAGGTTGGGGAGTTTTATAATTAATTTGAATTAATAATATATTTCTAAATTACCAACCAAGTCAGAATATAAGAACCTGCTGTGATGCCAGTTTCACAGGTGAAGAAAATTAAATAAAGATACTTTTGTGGAGGAAAAAAAAAGGAATATTGAATCAGAAAAGAAAGTAAACCAGTTAGTGGTATTGGAGAGAACACCTCAAATAGTGGCTCCTTACACTACTCACTTTCAGAGAAACTTAACAGAAACAGATTATTTTACACCCACAGTTGTGCCAAATGTTCTAACTTCATCCCAGTCAGTCTAATTCTCCATCCCATAGTAGCTCCCAGCCACTGTACACCCTCCAACTCGCCCCTTTCCACCCCAATATTCCTTGATGTCTTCTACATCACCTAACTATTGTTGTGGCAAAGAGCAGTGGAAGTTATGGCTGGCTCCATGCTTCATAGGCTGATTAGGATAGACTGAGAGGAGAGCTACTGAAGCACTCCTCTGAGCCTCTCCTCTCTTTACCTATTCACTGAAGTAATTTTATCAAATTTCTAAGAGCTAAATAATTAGGATTGTTTTCTTGCCAAAGGAAAGAACTGATATGATTGGCAGCATATCTGCAACAGTCAAGTCTCCCAGGAAACTAGACAATACCTGTAAGCCTTATGTAACAGCAATTCACTCTCCTCTTCTGCCAATCACTGCCAGCAATAACTGAGAAATATTACAAAAATGTTTTGCCCTCTCTAATAAAGTCAACTTTATGCACTTTCTATGTCAGAAATACATCTTTGTACTATATAAATAAAATGAAATTCCAAGACAACACTGAGGTCATTTACAGGATTTATACATCATCCTGAGTTGTTTCCCTGCATTCTACTTCTCCTTATTCCCATCAATTTTAGTCTAGAGCATTTCAAACTTTGGCAGTGGAAAAATTTTACCAACTACATATTAGACTAATACAATATTCTTTAGCTTTGGCAGAACTGAAAAATATCACAACTGCTTCAGTCGAATGCAAAAGCCAAATGCTGTTATTTTAGTTTAGAATAAACTTTTAAGACAAGTGTAAGAACCACTTAACGCCCCTAACAGGTGATGGTGAGTACTCCTTTGAAAACTTTCATTTCGCCCTGGCTAACAAACGTTCTCACAACAGCTGTGGGATACATTGTCTCTTCACTGCTGCTAAAACGGCACCAACTGCTCTTACATCACACCCCCCAGAATAACTACTGATACAGCTGCAAAGGACAGCCCAAGAGAGCTGCTGTTTCAACACTGTCCACAGCCTCAACTCACACTTTCCAAGTTGTTCTCCCCATTCTACAGAGACATGTACCATACCCCAATCAGTGAGAGAAATCCATGTATGAAGTAAAGAATCCAGCTTCTTAACACATTTTGAAATAAGGTGCTGGGGAAGAAAAGGGAAAACAAACAAACAAACAAAATCCCAAACCAACAACTCCCAAAACCACAAACCAACAAAAACCCCAATAACAACAAAAGACCCCAATGAGCATGTGTCTAAACATATACATGATCATAAAAATCTCAGCTTCTAATCACTGCAGGAATAAACATGTCTACCAGGTAGCTGTACCACTGTGTGAAAGTCCTGGAGTTCTCTTCCTCCCATTCCCCCTCTTTTGATTCATACCTCATCAAGCATTTCAGTATGGAAGCAAGCCTTCCAGACTGGATTCTCTAGGAAAAGAGGCTATCATTAATCTTGGAGGTTAATTTTCAGGATCAGGCCAGTATTAACTAAACTACAGTTGCCTCTAGCTGAAAGGAAACATTACCCAAAGTCCTGTTATTTCACCAATGAGCTTTAACAGAAAAATACAGAGTTTTTAAGAACTGGAGTTTTCAGCACAGTCCAGCTAAGAATTGTTACCCAACAGTTTTCATCTTTTCTCAGCTGAGGCTCTTGATCTACTGCACTATGAAGTGGCCTACTATTCTCTAAGCATTTTAGGAATGAGGATTAGCTGGTTTTATTTTAAAAGTCTGGATATTTTGAAGTAAATTCTCCAGGTTTACTACATGAAGACATTAGTGTACCTGTGGAGGTTTGGTGGTTTTGATTTGTAAAATTTGGTTTCACTGTGAGTCCAACTAAAGAGTATTTCTGCTCTCTACATTTAGCCTTAGCTGAGGAGATGGATGTTGTCTGCAACAATCACTACAAACCCTGTAACTAGTTTAGTAGCATCATTACAGAAGATCATAATGAATTTAAACTAGGAAAATAGAATAGCTTTGGTTCCTGATTAAAACAGTTCAACTACTAACTGACTCATTTTTATTCATGAGCTCAATTTTGACAACAAAATTATTAAAACTGAAAATTATTCCGATCTGTCACGAAAGATTCATATGTATTCTTGAATGTTTTTCTTATTTCCAGTGATATTTTATCCATAACTGATGGGCTTAGTAGTACACAAATTTCAATTAAAGCTCTGGGCTTAAAGAAAAAAAAAAAGGAAAAAAAAAACCAACAACAACAAAAAACCCAAACAAACAGGAAAAAAAAAAAAAAACAAAAAAAAAANGGGAACCCAATGGCTAAAAAAAAAAAAAAAAAAAAAAAAAAAAAAACCCAAAAAAAACCACAAACCACCACATGGAAAAGTGAACTGTTCTTACACACTGCAAAATGTAGATTTAAAACCAGGAATATTTCACTCCTAATAAAGCTTTTTTAAATGTAAACAGGTTTTTGCATAAAGATGGCACCTATATGTACTAATCACTTTGCACAAATTAACATTTCTTCCTTTCCCCTATGCCGACTTTAAATACAACATAAAAGCCACGCATTATTTCACTTACAGACTGACAATATTTGCTGCCTCAGACCACTACATAAGAAGATGAATTATATTCCTATGCAGATGTGAGAAAAGGGGTAAATATCAGCACTCTGCCCAAGATCTACAGTAACTGGATGCATATGTTCTTTAAATGCCATCCCACAGCTACTTGCTTTCCACCCAAAGACTGTTTCCTTGCTGTTACATTCAAGTTCTCCAAAAGGTATCAGCTCTGTTCACAACAGCATGAGTGTCACTATATCCTACATCGGATTTTACACAAATTTCTTCTTCTATGTAACCACTGGAGTGGTTTTGAGTGAAAACATCAGAAGTCTTCCATAGAACAGAATCTGCTTTGTGTTGTTTCAGCAAGGCTAAGAGAAAAAGCAGGCTGATGTTCTAGCCATTTCTCTTCGTTCTTCTGTCAGAGGTTTCTACAAGCAGTTCTCAGAATTTCTAATCAACCAGGGAAAGCATTATCAAAAATGCAGCAGAAGAGTATAACTACTGTTGTAAGTCATAGTAAAGTGTAACTTGAGCATGGTGCTTCCTTTTAACTTCATATATAAGCTCGTTAGGAAAGAAAAAAAATAAACCTCATTTATATTAAGGTTTCTAGATATTAGTGATAGCAGAAAAATTTAAATAAAAGTATTAAAATCATAAAAGTTGCAAAACAACTTTTGAGTATCAGCCCAATAACACAGGCTTTAATTTGGACACCATTTACAGAGAAATCTAAGGACCACAGCTTTTGAGTCAACTGCAATTATCTTCACATGGGCTTATTTTCCTATTAAATGAAACTACCAGAAGACATTAGCTAAAGCAACATATTTTGATTCAGCTTTTTTATACAAGTCACCTCAAATTGTGGAGCAGAGCTTTCCAACACCCTCCCTCCCCTCTCCCTTTTCATCCATAACATTGAGGGGTTTTTGAAACCAGATTACAAATGTTTCCTTAGTAACTCCCACATAGAAAGGCTGATGTTTAGTCTGCCTAGAACGACTACCCACCATTCAGTGTGGTCTTATGTTCTTGTTTAGAGTTTATAGCTGCTTCAACAAATAATTCCAAAAGCTTCTAATTGCGGGAGGGATACAAGCAGAGTTTACAATTCTGCTTTGTATTCAAAAACACAGATTAAAAAATATTTAAATTTAGTAAGCCCAGCAACACAAATGTCAGATTTTTAACAAAAAAAAAAAAATTAAACAGTAACAGTATTACTGTTGGAAATTAAGGCTTGCAGAAAAGATAGTTTGAACTTGAAAAACCTCACTGCTACTACTGATGTAAACACGCACTACAGTATTTCCTATATCAATTTCTTATATCTAGGTTTTCTTTTTATTCCAGCAAACTCCTGATTAAAGCAAAGGAAGTATTGACTGCAAATTGCACTACAGAAAAGTCACCTGCTATATCTACAACTATCTTTCAAGAAAACTTAAGTTAGAGCACTGATTACTGATTATTCCCTTTACAATTTCCCATTATCTCAGATGTTTGCACAAAGCTTTACATACCTGCAAAACTTATTCTTCTGAGGATGACACAAATAGATCCATTCATTCTGGTTAACAGTATGAAATTTTTGGCTGGCAATAGCCAGGAACATTCTGGCTAGAAGTCTCACAAACAACAGCAAGTCCTACCTAGGCAAATCCAGTATCTTTCCGCAGTATTTTTATAATGAGAATTCAAAATGCACCTCAAGGGTATTAAAGTACCTGGGCACCTCACGGTATCTCATCATATATACCTTTTTTTTCACCTTTCAATAAAAACTAACAGGTAAGTTGCAGAGTGAAGGCTAAAAAAACTCACTCCTCACAAATAACAAGGGTGAAATGGATAAAAGAAGTAACAGCTGTAACATTTTTATTACCTTGTTTCAAAATCAGAGCACCTTGAATGACAAACAATGCTTTAAAATGTGATGAACTGAAGCAAAATGTTATCTTTTATTTCACAAGGATGAGCAAGGTACAACCTATAATCTGCTCAATCTGTTAGAAAAGCCAGGATTTGTATTCAAATATCTGATAAATCAATTTAAAAGGTGGAAGCCTTCAAGTGTTTCAGCTGCTCTGAATGACAAGATTGAGCTGTGAAGTCTAATCTTTCTCCAGGTACAAACTGAGTAACTTAATACTATGGTATCTGAGGCTGCAGTCTGGAAGTCACTATATGAAAGAGGTGTATTTATTGCTCAAGTACAGAGAGGTTGTAAGTTTGTTATGAAAATGGGTCAAATAAGCATTATTCTCACAGAATGAGTACAACACGAGAACAAAATGTACTGCTGTTCTCCACTCTAGTCTTGCAAATTACTCTACAAAACTCTACAAGTTTATCTCCTGTCACTGAAAAAAGTGCTTTAGAAACAAAGAAACTACATCAAAAAGACAGGTCAGCAACCTGTAAAAACACTGAGCAAACCTACTTCCACTGCAGATAAAATATGCAATCTAGATCTTATTTTAAACATCCCCTCACTTTAACTTATAACTAAATAAACCTTTAGGAGAAATTACTATTTCAGTGTTACCTTTGGGTAGATAATCCAAACTACTGATCTTACTGAGATTTAGTTTTGGTTTTGACGAAACAGAATCCCAATGCTGGTATTCACTAAAAGACTTGCACTGTGCAACTCTAATAAAGCATTTATACTACATAAAGCCTCTTAAATGGCCATTCAAATGGCCAACCTATAAGCAAAGAATTTCAACCAATCTACACAAATATCTAAGCATAGTGGCCTGTTACTGAATCACATTTCTTTTTGTACACAGCAGGATGGAGAGAGCTAGAACATAAAGAATATGCCCATTAGAGATCTTTATCCTACATTTCCTTCCTGATGGTGACGAGCTACATACATTTCTCTGAAAAACAGTGCAAGTTACAAGGAACTGGGCCACTACAGAAAAAAAGTAATTCTGGCAAAGGCTCTCCCCACTTCATTATAAAAGAAAAAAGAGATCCAGCACCATACTCTCTTCAGTCCAAGAGTATCTACTTTGACTCAAAAGACTTCTTTCAGTAAAGTCATATTCCCTGAACTGGAAGCACTGCCAAGTCAGGTTCAATTTTTGAAGCTGCAATCCTGAACAAAAATGAATACAATGGTTCATCACATGGAGAGGTCACACAATATGATCAGTTTGTACCACTATTAGGTACTGATATTTCTGTTACCAAGCATGTATCAAATACTCAAAACAGTGTAAGTGGGTTTGGATGAACCTTACTGACCACTTCCTGATACCTTCCAGCTACCAGTTCTGTAATCTTTGCACTGTTAGCTGCTCAGCTCCAACTCTGGAATAACTCGAGTTACTGTGCTGCTGCTACATTTATGGAGCTGTAGATCACCTTCAATGCTGCAAACTACACCCCATAACGAAAGACAATGTAGGGCTCATCCTACAAATCAAACAAGCTCAGTAAAATAATTTAGGTGCTGAGCTGCAAGGTTATGAAGAAATGAATCCCAATTATCTGAAGGGGACTTGAATGATATGAAGCATATTACTCTAAGTACTCTGTCACTGAGCAAAAAAAGCTGACATACTAACATACTAAGAAAGAATAAGGGTTTTAAAGAAAAAAAAAAAGCCAGCAAGGAAAGCACTACACCCTATGATAACATGAAGGCCATGGTGAAGGGCAACAGTAGACAATAGTACCAACCCAGTTCAGAATTGCAAAACAAAACTTAAAGATAAGAGGCCTGTTACATCACTGCCAGACCTAAACTGTTTGCTTAATTTTTGTCGATATTTGAAACCATTAAGTGTGAACTGAGCAGGGGGGAAAAAAAAAAAAAAAAAAAAAGTCTTGCAAATCCAGACCTTCTAGACCTTAAGTCAAGGCTGACTAACTGCTTGCTGTTTATCTGTAAAATTCCAAGACAAAATTAAAACCTTTAAGAAGACAAGTCACGCTATATGGAGCCCTAAAAGCCCAATCATGAAATAAATGTGCATTAAACATATCATATTCTCACAACACACTAAGAAACCACAATTAAAACCAGATGTGTGAGCATAAGAATATGAATACTGCTTACAGAGCTGTAGGAAATCAGAAATGCAAGAGCACCTTTAAGTGTTTTATTTAAATACAAGCTTCTAAATCAGAGCAGGCTTCCCAGAGTAGCGCTTCCCTCATAAAATTTTGGATCTAGTGACAAGATATTCCCAAATTTGAAGCAGTAAGTTGATAGGAAGAGTGTGCAAGGAACTGTATATCCACTATACGCTTAAGTGTAGCGGTACTATATCTTTCCAAAAGGTCAAAATGAAGGTGAGATGGTGTTTTGTGATCCCCTACTCACACCTGTTCATAAGTCATGTAAGATTTCCAACTATCAAACCCTTTATTTGAAATTTAGTAAGAGACTAATCACTCTATAATCCAGCAGTCTGTGGGAGGGAGAGGCAAAAGCAAAGAAACATGAGAGAACAGTAAACCAAGTACTTCTCTTGCTCACGTCATTTTTAAGGCCATATTAATTCTAGAATAACAGGACAGTGTTATCAAAAGGACATGAGCCATCTGGGTATCAATTTATGTGCACCCAATTCCTTGCTCCTGTCTAACATAAAAATCTCATTTTATCCTTTAGTGACACCAAGAGACCAATCAATATTTTTGTTCAAAAACTAGAGGATGGGCAGGGAGATAGGAGGGAGATGCAACATGGAAGGAAAGAGGGGAAAAGTCAACCAAAGTAGTATGAAACACAAATGGCATTAGTCATCAAAGGCCTCAGAAAAAAAGTGTTCCACAGAACTATTTCTGCAAAATTTTTCATTTTCTCTAACAGACAGTTTTCTATCTAGCCAGAAATCCCAGCTGGAGCCACAGTATACTGAACCTTAAATATTTATACTACTTTAAAACTACCAAAAATGGAGGGAAAAGGCTCCTTAGCACGATCCTAAATTTGAGAGGGGTTCTAAAGGGGACTAAGTGCAATTATAAAGCACACCTTCTCTGTTACCTAATAAAGTGAAAATTTTTTTATTATGCTTGTGAAGGAGAAGTCCTACATTCATCACTTCTCATTTCTGATCATGTAAACACAACAGTGTAAGTCAAAAAGCAAAAGGGTGAAAAAGTCTTGTTTTCACAGCTTTCTCCTTTTGGAAATGGCAGCTTCAATGCAAGCAATCCCCGAACTTCTGCACTGGGAATTCTGAATTATTTCACCAAAAGAATGTGAGAGTTTTAGGAACAACCATGTGAAAACTTTAGTCTTCAAAAAAAAGAAATGACACTGGATAAACACTTATCCATCTCAGGCATAAACTCAGTAATGCCTGTGAGAATACAGATGAAAATAGCGGAAGCTTGGTATGAGTAGTTACAGAATTCCTCCTCTTCAAGTTTTCAAAAACAACAGACAATACAAGATTTTGATTCTTAAATTTATTTTTAGCAGGATGTGTGTACTAATGGACGGTGACATCATTAGAAGATAGGTCCATGTCCACCACCTGCAACAGAAGCTAGACAGACGTTAAAGAAAACAATTTAAGAGTTTAAGATGACACTACTTACCCCAAACTTACTTAGGAAAGTCACCTACTAAGCAGTATAGCTGGCTTTTGATGCAGACATGACATTATTTACCTGTTATCAAAATTTCCCGTCAAGATTTAGCACATACATTACACCTTGCTTTTGATGGGTATCATGCATTTCTGTTTCAAAAATGACTATTAGAAAGACTCTTATTCTTAAAAAATTACTCACAGAAAGATTGGTTATTCAAAATTACTTACCTGGAAATTATCTTTGGAAGATAAAAGATCTGCAAACTTAGGTCTAAAGCTTCTATCTAACGCTGAAAGCTACTGACAATTCTTTGAGAACTCCAATTCAAACTGTTAAACAATGTTAACAGCAGGTAACATTTCTAGATTCAACTAAGAATGCATCCACTTGTTCCTTACTATACCTGTTTGGTATGGTAAGGAATCAGTAAGGTATGATCTCAGCATTATACTCACAGATTGGTGAAAGTAATTCAGGAAGAAATAAAGACCTTCTGTTACAACTGTTATACTCAGGGAAGCGTCAATAGCCAGAAATCTAACACAAGAAACAAGCTTGTCTGGAACAAATTAATTTCACCAGAAATTAAATTTGAACAGCAAAACCTAGGGAGAGACAGTTCAGGGAAGTAGGTTCGCAAAGAATTAGGTGACAGGCCCTCTTCCCAGTGCTATTTCATAAGAGAAGCCAAGAAACAAGGTTCAATTTGAGCCATGGAATTTCCCAAACCTGTAAAAACAGAGTCCTTGCTTCACCTCCATTTCTTCATCACCAAAATAAATCCTACATGTGCTAAGTTAGCATCTCCTACAGACAATATCACTAAGACATCCTAATCATACATTTCAAAACTTCTAAATGTTTATCAGCCTCTACATCCCAAACCAAAAAGCACTACTGATAGTGAGGATAAAGTCACTTTCCTCAGCACTAGTTTAGAAACTTCATTTTAAGGTTCTTGTTTTTTGAAATCTCTTGGTTCACAGCCTTTATTAGTAACTGGTTTGACACCATCCTGGCTCACAGTTTTGTATTAGGAAATCATATTTATGCCATACTAATCAGCCTAAAAACATACTTACAGTGTACTTCAACATCCTAGTACTTCACCTGTTTAAAACAGTCCTCAGTATCTATAGCAGTCTGTCTCCTACTTTTTAAAGAAAGGCCTCAAACCAGTCCAAAAATGAAACTATGCTGTATTAGACTTAAATTCTTTAGCAGTCAAAATAATTCAGCCAAGAAACTATGTGAAGGACCATAAGGCCCAGTAATATGCAACTGCTTTCTCTCAGAACTACGAATTCTCTGATCTAATAATATTGGGAAACTACACTGGTTTATATTTGTGGAAAACAACCAGCAACGGTGGAATCTGTTCTCAGCTGCGCTATCATTTCTTTTAAACTGAGTGCTCCTGTTTTACAGAAATGCAAATCTGTCTGAAGGACTAAATCACTGCCTTTTGAACAACTCACTATCCTAGTAGTCTACCATAACTAAACAGGGTATAACTGCTGGCAATGAGCTACATAAACAAGTCAGTGCCTCTAGACAACCAGCCCTTCATGGAAACTGTGTGAAACTGAACTTGTCCTTCAACCCCATTATACAGGTAGAGCTGAGAAGGTAGGGCATGTGATGAAAAGCTTAAGGCTTCCTGTTCTTTAATCTTCCAGGCTCCATTATGCAGTTGGATCAGTGGCTACTGAAATCAGCACTACCGTGCATACCATCTATCTTACATGAAGTTGGTAGATATTCTTCCCACAGGATAAACACAGTA
Organism: Phainopepla nitens; assembly: GCA_013400175.1. Lineage (NCBI taxonomy): Eukaryota > Metazoa > Chordata > Aves > Passeriformes > Bombycillidae > Phainopepla > Phainopepla nitens. Next base: position 13,178 of record VXBQ01016762.1, on the reverse strand, counting down.
AGGTTGATAAGAAGAACCTTCATCAACTGCTTTTCTGTGAGGCATAGAGGAAAGGAAGTAAGTCAAGAAATAAGAGTAGGCTAGGAATGATACAACTGATCTGAATGATGACTTCAAATACATTATGAACAGCATTTTCCAGAACAAAAGCATAAACAAATCTGAATCCAAGTTATGAAATTATAAAAAGGTAAAGAAACCACTGGGGAAAGAAAATGCTCTTGACAGGCATATATGATGAAACCTGAAGAATGACTGATTTTGGGACCATATATGCATAGGGCACCGTGATTGTTCAGACATCTCCCGTTGCAAAATGATGCAGCTTCAATTCCATTACTGGAATACCAAAGTTAGCACTGGGAAGCAACTGACATGAAATTATGGACATATTCTAAATATCTGGAATGCTCAATAGGAGGCTTTACAGTTGTACATGGTAGGAAAGGAAAACAGATGACTGGTAACAGGAAAGAACAGAATAACTTAAGGGATCATTTGCTAATAATGAGCTGCTCACCCTGCATCCTTCTTTTATTACAACCTGTCTAGTCCTGCTGGTGTTAGTGCTTATAACCAGCTGTGTTAGAGGCCATAGAAGCTACAAGTACGTTTTACTGGGTTTAATGGATGCTTGAGTCAGGTTAAAAACTTGTGCTGAAACCTGGAATTAAATTCTTATCCTTTAGCAAATACATAACTAAGACTTACAAGAACGAATGAAAAGAGTGAATGAATGAAATGGAAAGAAAATGACACTATGAAGAATGAAGTCCATAGCATCAGGGATAAGGCTTTCTATCTGCACTACGAAAACTAAGTCTGTAACCTTATATAACCTAGAACCAAAACTGAATAACTAAAAAAGCAGAAAGAGCTAGTTTAGTAGGTTTAGAAGACTAGAATCAAACACTGTGTTAATAATGTGCCGGAAGCAAAGACGTAACAGTGGCAATAACATTTATCTTTGGAGAGAAAAGTTGTTTAGGCTAACTAAAAACATTTTCAAGAACAAGCTTAAGTGAAGAAGGGACTAAAACAAAACATTACGCACTTCCAGCTTATGTTCTTTCTCTGCAAGGAATTCTTTTTGACATCGGAGGAAGTCTGATAACATTCGAGTTAGCTGTTTTCTATCATCTATTTCAGCTGCCAACCTGCCATTGTAATCCGCCAGCAACATACATGCATCATCTACCATTTTGGAAAGTTGCTCTCCAGATTCCTTATCTAAAAAGCAAGCAGAGAAAAACAAGTAAAGTGTGATTTCATTACGTACCATTTCGTTCTTAAAAGAGCATTTTGGTTACCAGGCCCCCAACCCTCACCTGTTATTCTGTCTAACAGGGACACATCCTGGACCTCTAGAGGCAAGGAAGCTATTCTCTGGTGAACTGCTGCATCCCCAGAGGCAGCATTTTCTAGTTCTTGTAATGCTCTAATGAGATCTGTGGTCTGAAAAAAGCATGTGAGATTGAGAACTAGTTTAAATAAACAGATCCTAAGAACAAAACAAAAGTATTTTACAACAAGCTTATAGCACTGATTTGATGGTAATTTAACAGTATTTACAGTATCACCTTTAGAATCAAAACAAAACCAAACCTTTAATTCTCAACACAACCTTGCAGTTTTTCTAGTCTTAAAGATCACCTTTCTATAAGAGCTTTTTCATTTCAATTCTTGGTACAGGAATACTTATAAACCTTTTCTTCTGGACAGTAGTATTATTTTACAATACCTTTCATTTTATTATACATTTTTTAAATTATTTTTCTTGTTGTTTTGCTTCACTGTTGCAAAAGACTATCAGTGCACTTCTTCTGGAAGTAGGGCTAATGTTCACAGCTGCCCAGATATCTGCTACAGAGAAATATACTAAATTGTGATGACTTGAGGACAGTTGTTCTTTGCTATAACAAAAATCCTTTTGGGATAGGGCAATACCACAATAAAACACCACAAGAATTAGAAAAGCTGTAACAGTGCAAGGTAGACAAGGATTGTTCACAGCCATCATGATTTAAATTTTGGGAAATATTTTATCGATAAATCCATAATAATCTTACTGTAATACATGTGTTATTCACTACTACCCTGGAAACTGAATGAGAACTCAATACATTGCAGAAACTACTGCTGAAATCCCGACATGAAGAAAGCTGGACATACAGTTCATACATTTAGGTTTGGTGTCAAATACATAAAGTTGCAGCATACCCCGCTGAAAAACAATGAAAAGTTTCAGGTGTAGCCACCCTTGTCCAGAAACAGTACCTCACTGAAAAACAGAGACCATTCAAAAAAAAAGAGTAACCGAAAAATTCTTTATGAAACCATATGTAAATAGAGAATTTTATAAACACCCTTTTACCTGAGGAGGATCAGTGGGAGAACTTCGAGGTGAACAATTATTTTCATCAACTTTGATCTGTTCGTATGTGCGCTTCCTCACCTTTCTGTCTCCATCTATATGAAAACAAACACAGCAGTCAGGGAAATACTATTTCAAACAGGAGACTGAACCTTCATACACTCACAAAATACTTACACAAAGCTTGCCTAAGTTGTTCTAATACATCATTTTCATAAACAGACCTTTCTTCCCAGATAGACAGCACTCGGCCAAGGTGCTTCTTACAACTCTCATCAGACTCACTGTTACAAGGAAAAAAAGCAAATATCAGCACTAGGCAGAAGTACAGCACTGCTGTACAATTATTTTTCACAGAAAGACCTTCACAGATCTTAGCAATATCCAAGCATCAGAAGTCAAATAACCTCAGAAAACAAAAAATTCACATTTTAAAGAAAAAGACCAGTGTTCAATGTGTCCTAGCACACAGATGAAAAAAAAAAAAGGGCAAATACCCAACTTTTTTTTTTTTTCGTTCAACCTGTAAATCTGCAAACACAACAAACAGGTTTATGTTGCCTCAACAACTGTGTATCATTGTGAAAATAATCCTGTATCAAGACTCTAGCTTCCTCATACAATGAGATTAGAGGCTGCTGGGGAAAAAACAAATCATGCAACACCCAGTAATGAAAAATGTCAAACTGCTGTAACACATAAATACAGACAGTAAGCAAGCCTTAGTTTCAGGAATAGCTAACAGCCTTCCAAGGCAAAAAGGGACTGATTGCTGACGAATTTACTATCAAACTTCATCCAACAGTAGTAAGACTATCCAAGATCAAAAGAACACTGAATAAATTAAACTAACAAGATTTCAAGTACAGAAATAGAACATGAAGACTAGCTGGGCCAGAAGACATCAACTGATGACTTCTCTAAATGCCCCTCAAATGCAGCATGAAGGACACTGCACATACAAGTTTACTGTACCTTGAAACATGCTTAAAAGCCTCCACTATTACTGGAGCAAAGTCTTTTGTAAATTCTGGTCCTTTCCTTTTGCTGTTCTGTATGACATCATTGGCCAAGTACAGGAATGTCAGCTTCCTATTTGGTTTTGCTAATAAAAAGAAAAATAAAGAATAATTAGAAATTTTATTTCCTTCAACTAATACCTATATATCCAGGTTCATACTGAATACAAACACCCAGCCTCCCACACCCTGAAATCAAGTGTGTTTTTCCTGTTTTCATTACTGCTTACACCATTTCACATTTTCAGTATTTTCACGTGAGAAGACTTGAGTCACCCATTGGGTTTTCCCTCCCTCCCTTCTGCTCTCTTTGTTCAAGTTCTTCCTTCATAGTATGACCAAACTTCCATTTAGTGCTATCTCAAAAATCAAACAGAAAAAATTTCCAGATATTCCAAAGTGTTCTTTACCCCCAAACTATTTTCAGATGTTTTCCTAAGACTTTTATGATTCCTCTTTGGTGATCTTTGTGGATTTCTTCCAAGTACTTCACCTTTCTTTTAAGCCTGCTTAAATTTCTTACACTCATTAAGTCTTCTGACAAGGCTCTTCACAGATCCTCAACCATCCATGTGAAGAACTTCCTCCTTTTCAGTCTGAATTTCACCCAGTCTTACATAACCACTCCTCATTCTCACATTTAAGCAACCTGAACAGTCAATCCCTAGTCAGTGTCCATGTATCACTGGGATACTCCCTCACCTCTGAATTGTGAAAACACTCATGTGCCAGCAGCTGTAATAACACAAACACATTTTCAAAAACCACTTGCAAGCTCCTGTGGTGTATCTCTTCTCCAAGCACCTTAAACATCTTATCCCACCTCTCTAGATGCGTAATAGACTACAAGCTCCATATTTATGAGCTGCTTCTCAAAATCTATTCCATGTTTTCTGAGTGCTCCTACCTGGGTATTTTTATTTACACTTCATCTAACCTTCGTCAGTCTACAAGTTTCTTGGAGCTGAAACTCTCATTGTAACATTTCTACCCTTGGTTAACATCAGAATACCATTACCACCACATAATCTCAATATGTACACTCTAATTTTAAAAAGAGGTTTCTCTTGAAAGACAACTTCTGCTCTCTCAAGGAAAGCAGCACTGGCAATGACAATACAGGATTTCTTACAATTTGCATAAGCAAATATGATTTGATTTTGTTACTTTCTACTCCATCCTCTCAAAAATGCAGAACTACCACCCTCATATATAAAGAGAGCATTCAATGCTAATATGCTTTCCCTCTAGGGAAATGCTTTTCAGAATAAATTTTGCACTACAGAAGGACTCCTCTGAAGGATTTCTCCTTGAAGTACTGAATTCTTTCCAGTCTCTTGAATAGACATATCTAACAAGTTGGGAGTTCTAGATTGACTGGAGAAAAAAAAACTCTATTAAATGTAAAAATGCACTTCTCTTACAATCAAGGCAAACTAAAGAGTAGGAAACAAACAAAAAAAAATTAGCTTGGAAGTGCTGGACGCCAGGTGGACTCTTATTTATTAAGAGTCTGCTCCAAACAGTGAAGTCACTACACACAAGCGCCCAGGAAATTAATCTATTTTGGTCAAAATCTGGCTAATCTATCTTGTAGGTTTTATAAACCTGTGCTGATCAATTTCTATATTAAAACCTTACTGATGATAAAACAACACATCTCCTATCTATGTTTCACTTAAATCAGAGTTCTGACACCTAGCAAGTTTTGCATTATTCAAAGAGAGAATGTCAGAAGACACATGTTGTCTCATAGGCATAATCAAAAAAAACAGTGTTTACCAAAGATGGCCCTGCCCTCTCTCTCAGGTCTTAAATAAGGCCAGAATTAGGACTCAAAACCTAATGAAGCAGGTTGTTCTCCATCTTATATCCCCTGGAACTGCATGCACGATAGGCCTGTGTCCATCCATTTCACCAGAAAAGAACCCTCATGTTTTAATCCTCAGTGATGTAACCCATTTATGAGAGATCTCAACTTCCTTCTTTCCAATAAACAGTCAAATCAATTGGGCTGGCAAAGACATGAGATGGATACACAGTGGCATGAAGTCATAACAGTGACTCTCATAAAGCCTAGACTTTATCTATTCACTACAGTAAAAGATTTTTGAATCATATTTGATAAAAGCATCCTAAACCCCAGAAAGTCACTTTCAGGCTTATTTCCTCAAGTATTACCTTTTCAGGTTCCTACTACAATTCAACATAAAGCTGTGCAGAATGAACAAAAATCCTAAACCCACTATTAAGATATCTGTGCCTTTGGTTGAAAATTCAACTGATGTTCTACCCTTATTATGCACAAGGAAAATTGTGAAGTAAAATTTAATTCCTCTTGTTGTAAGAATATGCTGCACAAAATTCCAAAGGTAAAAATTATGCCTAGTCTTGTGAAGTGCTCCCTTTGCCTCCACAAATCTTCAAGACCTACATACCAGACTACTGGTACTCTGCCTTACACATGAGACTGAAGTGACACGTAACCTCTGGCAACTGGGGCTGACACCTGAGCTGAGAACATTCTATTGCTAACACGACTATAAATTAACTAGTGATGTCTGAAACACAAATTAAATTCAGGACCAAATAGAGAGAAAGAACCATGTGTAAAGCATCTCTCTTCAGAAGCAGTGACACCAACTTTCCAGCCCTGGGCATTGATAAACCTCAGAACATCAAAATGGATCAAACAGACAATTTCTGAAGGTCAAGGGTAATAGCAAAAGCATTCTTACTGTCAGGAGAAAACGAAGGGAAAAAGCCTGTTAGAACCTCGGCTGAAGAAGGATCTCAAAGGCACACTCTGCCAGAATGTACAGTGTTGGAAGTACCCACAGCATCTCTGGTACACTAACAGTACAGTCGGCAAACACACAGCTGCCAAGAAACCATCCATGTTGGATCGAGTCATCTTTTCAGAAGCTCTGTGCAGCGTTCATGTAACTCTGCTTGTTGCAGCTAGATTCACTATTTAGCCACCAAAGCAACTCCCTGAAGCACTGGATTCTGAAATGTTTTAACAAGTCAAGTGCTGGCTGGTGTAAGAGCCATATTACGGATATTACTCTTAAAGCATCTACAATGAGACTACATGGGATTGGCACCTTGCAAATAAACGATGTCTGTCCCAAAAAGGTATCTGACACGTTTAAATGCCAATGAATATTCTTCAGATAATAATGGTATTTCACCAACAATTAGCATACTCAGATATCTGCAGTGGAGACAACATTATCAAATCTTAGTTTTTGGCAATCCATCCTTCTCAGCAACACATTCTTGGCAGCCCTGCCTGGGTATGCCTGGTTCTCTAACAGTTCAGAGTCATGCCCTGACATTATATGCTTTAGTCCATAAGACTCAGAACTCTTAACACTGACAAGCCACCACTTTAGTGCAAGAAACCAGTATTTTACCCTGAAAGGCAATAAACCAGTCATTTGCACCGAGGTTAGCCCTGGCAATCAAAGTCAGCATAATCATCTGATTTTGTCTTCTCCGGGTTTATCTCCTGCATTTGAAATTGAGCTCCCATGAAGATTGCTAGAAACATGCCCATTAGTTTCCTGCTGTTTTACACCTAGAGCCAAGGGATATTTTCTGTCTTAGATACTGGAAGAAACTACAGAAAAACACACAAGCATAAGAGATTTCATTTACATCCCACTACAAGTGTATAGACTGACTGAGCCATCTGAAAATGCTACATCAGGCTGTGACCTTCTACAGGCCAGCTCTGCTGTGTCAACTGACCTTGCAAGAAAATACCACCTAACAAAAGGCTTTGAGACAATAAGCATCAGTATGTTAAAAACCCACAAGAGTTATCAGCCCTAAACATCTCATTAGCACACTTAAGTTCTCTAGTATGGTTTCAAATAAAGACTGGGCTAAATTGCTTTTGAATTAGTCTATACACATGCAGGAGAGTTTATGAGTGCCACCACTTCTCCGGAAATCTCTGGGACACCTTCTCACAGCATGTTTCACACCTTTGCAAGAGAAGCTCCTGACATCTCTGTAAATACCTGACAAGTTTTCAAGCTTTTTATTACAAGACTAAACATTGTTAAGTCAAGTAGCACTGAAACTTGAGTGCAAGATCAATGATCCTTCCACTGCGGAGAGCTTACCTGGCTTTTTATGCAAGCTGATTGAGGAGAGCATCTTTGGTAATATGACTCTAAAAAGCCACTTGAGAGGCTGCCACCAGAAAAGACATTTCAAAGACAACATAATCCATAAAAGGCATGCTGTACAACATGCACTTAACCTTAAAATTCATTAACCTTAAGCAAGACTTCCACGTGAAGTGTTGAGGGACATTAAAAAAAAAAAAAAAAACCTAAGAAAAGGTTAAACTAAGTGTTCAACCTTACACAGTCACCTGGTGAATTTTACCAAAGTTTGACAATTGCTGTGTTTTCTTTTGAAAGAGGGAAATGGGACTGCCCACTGAATGTGTTCAAGGTTTGAGGGTCCAAGTATTTGACTGAGTTTGGAGATTAGTAACAAAGGGAACACAGCACACAGGCGCTGCTGGGAATAAGGCCATCAGCATCAAATTACCACGGGAATGCCAGAAAGCTGGTCGCAGACCAAGGAAACCATCCCAACATAATTACTCTGCAGAAGCTTCCCCCGGCACTTAATGCATCCTGAATTACCTGAACATAAGAAACCAACCAATTCTTTTCATTGCCTCACCTGGCTGGTAAAATGCCAAGATGGATATGAATGGGCACCAAAGTCTCAGGATAGGAAAAAGACCCTACACTGAAGTATTCAGAACCAGAATGGTGAAAGAAAGGCAGGTACAGGTGACATGCATGTTTGAACTACACAACCCCAATATAACTGTATTAAATGAAAGACCCTTATATTGCAACTCTGCTGCTCCTAACTGCAGATCATTTTGTAAATCATGTACACAGCAAGTAAGTTTCCCTCACTAGACTCAATGCCCATTCACCTGAAGTTTTGACTGTTTGTTGCTCTCTGAACCTTTTGGAGTGGATGGGAAGATTCATGTGGGCATAAACCAGTGAAATTCAAAAGCTATAGTTTTGCTTCTCTTAAATAAAAGAAACCAGATTTAATTATTCTCTCACATTGGCCAATGACACTATACCAACACTATGTAAAATAATCTTATAACCACCAGAAAAGTGGTTCCTTCTCCTGGCAGAAAAAATTACACTACATGGTACAGAAAAGAACTGCTTTAGACCAGGAACTTATTTCCTGGGATCCACTTCCCACCTGCAAGTCAATATACTGCAATCACATTTGGCTGTATTTGTGCTCCAAAGCAGTTAAGTATTAGAGTAGTTGAGATCCAGTGCAACTTTCAAATCTGCTTTAAGTGTTGCTAGGCCTTCTCGATTCACTTACTAAAATCCTGTATCTTCCAAATTTCAGCAGCTGCCAGAACAGCCAGTAGCTTCAGAAAAACGTATTGCATCAATGCCAACAGCTATACTGGATGAGAACCCAGACACCAGCATACGTCCCAGCAGCAGAAGCTACAAACCATAAATAAGCAAAAAAACTTATCTTCTTATACCACTGAATGACTTCTGCACCAAAAAAACCAAAACAAAAAAGCATAATAAACTGGAACAGCAGGTGAAGTGGCAGTCAAGCACTGCAAATACATCTCCCTGTAGCAGCCCAGATGTACCCACACAACTGTGGCTGCCATAAAGGCAATGCACAATGGCCCCACTGACCTAGATAAGCTGTGCAGGGATGCCAATGATTGGTGTGACCCGGGCTGGGTGACAGATGACAGCCTAAACAAGAGGTCACGTGATTAAGGAGGATGGGGGATGATCACCATCAGTGTCTGTTATTGACTTATCATTGAGATGTCACATCGGGCTCTGAAGAAACAGATACTTGAATCTGAAATTAGGTTTAAAGACAACACAACAATGTCCCATGAGAGCCAAGACTAGAACCTGATGATCCCTGTGGGTCCCTTCCAACTCAGAATATTCTGTGCTTAGTAAAATACCACTAAAAAATAAATACTTCACAAGTGACAGAACAGCACCTGGAAAAGCTAACAGAAAATGAGATGACAGGAAAAGATTATTACGAACAACTAATTTGAACTCAAAATAACAAGTCCCATATTACAAACTTTTAGCAATTTTGGGTTTTTTCCTTTGAAAAAGGACACATTTTAACCAAGTACAGCAAATTGCACATTGAGCCTACTGAACAAGCAGTTTCGGCTCACTCTTGAAGGCAGATGCTTCAAATTACAGAACTGAAATTTCAAAAAATTAACAAACAAGTAGCAAACCTCTACAGTTGCAGAGCATCCTGAAAGCAGAGAGCAAGAGATGCACACAAGAGAACATACATGACTTGCTAATAACAAAAAATAATTCTCAGCAGACTCCATCTCAGAAGAGCCTATTCGAAGGTGTTCCCTCCTAAGGGGTTTCCCAGCAGCCATTCAGTGACTGCAGGCTTACACAACAAATTTGCATGTTATGCCACTACTCCCTTCAAAAAGAAACCCTGTAAGTCATTCCCTTCGTGGATACACAAAATTACACAGGTTTAAGTGGGCCCACCAGCTGCCTTTTTAAAATGACTGAGGTAATCACAAGTTAATTAATTAGTACTACTTAACTACTTAAATATTGAATAAGCTTATGAGTACTGAGTAATTAACTATTTAACTTTGAGAGTTACATTTCATACCTCTGAAATCTAGCTGAAGCAGGATCATTTTCCTCAGTACACACTTTTCATGAAAACCTGTACATGAAGGTGTACTGAACTGATAATCCGTAGGGATACCAGAATTTGGGACCTGACCACTGCCAATTAATCCAAGTAAACAGAAAGGCACTAACATTTTATGCTGTGTAAATTACATGCAGATAGGAAAAGCTGTCTTTTCATCTCTACTCCGATGTGGTATAAAGAAAAATATTATTTTAAAAATGAAAGGATCAGAACCAAACATTTAGGTTAGAAAGAGCTCTGATCTTAGGACTTGTCTTTATGAATAGCTAGAGACATGTTCAGAAAGGCACATGCAAGCTCATCTGATGCAAGTGATCTTCTACTAAAACTGAAAGCATCCAGAAAAAAATGTAGTATCACTGTACTGTGTTCAACCCAACCAGTCACACAATGTTCCTGAAAGACAGTAGGCTGGAAGAAAGGTCTGGAGACGCGGGTGACAACAACAACAACAAAAAAAGGATACAATCAAAGGAAATAAAATCTAGAAAGGGAAGGTTCAATTTTCAGTTCCAGGACACTACTGGCTAGCAATAGCAGCTGACAATGTCAATAATTTTGATATCCCTCTTCCCTAGAGGTAATTTTCCTCTCAGGTAGGAGAGAAATCATGTTTCTATGGAGTGGATGACAGGCAAGTCAAGAGCCTTAAATTTACTCTACAGCCTCGTGGCCAATATCCTACTTTGTGGTGCTTGATGCACTCACTTCACCACAGGACAGAGGTTTTCCTCCAGTCTTTCCCATGCTGTCTGCTTGGATCACGACTTCCACCTTCGGGGATTAGGCACCGTCTTACCAATCTGTGCAGCAATTAGCCAGAAGCTAGCATCAGGTAAATGCAAGCTTGGATATTAAAGGAGATGGGAAATTAAAATACATCCTGTGTATATTAACTATGGCAGCTTCAAATGAAGCTTCCTATTTTCCAATATGAAACATTTCACATAGGCCTGAAAGCCCAGAAGGGTCAGGACTCTGAAAGCAACCAAGATACTCCTAGCCCAGGCAGAGTTTCACATGCTTTCACAGACCCTTTAAGGTTGGCATCTGAAGAGAGGTCACAGCAAAATCTTACTTTGAAGCAGCAAAAGCAGGACAACAACTTCAACTAACAAAACAAGCCCAATTATGGCAGCTCTTCTCACCAAAAGCTCAAAAGAAGGTTGTTATCCTTGCCTCTCAATGCCACTTTCAGTCACATAGCCTAAGTTTCAACGATTTCATTTCTCCAGTTAGTCAACCAGCACAACAGGAAAATTAAAGTTAAGGACTCACCATTAATATCACTGATTACTATGAACTAGTACTGTGCATGTTAATTAAGATGAGCAACCAAAACTCTGTGACTATTTCAATTAGTTTAAGATACCTTCTTGGTCTCATTCAAAACCCCTAACATTCATACTGTTTGATTAGAAGACCCAGCAATGTGAAATGTTTCAGACACAGGTGGGAGATCCATTAATTTGCTCCTGGAACAAAAATAGCAAGCTTGCAACTAATACAGAGTGCAAATGTGTTTACTTCCTAAGATGGAATATGCCACCAAGTCAGTCTTTCTTCAGTCAATACAAAAAAGAATTCAACTCATGCCTCAAAGTTCAAAAGATAAGAGACCCCAGAAATAGAGTATTTTAAACAAAAGCAGCGTAGCTATATTGCACGGAACTCAGTGGTTCCTTCCTCTTTCATAAGTTCTGTAATGGCTTAGTGCTGTTTTTCCTCTCAGTCTGAAAAAGACTGAGTCTTCTATTTTTCCCATTAAAGGTCCACATATTAGTGAGGCTCCAAAGGAAGCTACTGGAAAACAGCATCATTTTGTAGACCAAAGCAGAGTTCTAGCAAGTGAGTTTTCTTTTTCTTAAATGAAACCAACTTAAGATCAAGTTATTATCCAGTCAGGTCAAATAAACCTTCATATGCCATTTCTCCCTTTCACTCCCTGAATCACTGCTATAGCTGAAAGTTCTTTCCCGTTAAACGGAAAGCCACATTAGCATTTAAGTCTGCACACTGAACATAGCTAAAGAAATTCAGGTTTTTACTACGTTAACATTGGTATTAACCATCTGGCAAAACCAGGAAGTAAAAACCCCTTTGGGACACATTACACTGCTCTTCCCTCAGTGTATTCCCATCCTCATCCGCCCTTCAAGAACAGTTTCCGGCAAGAAAACCTGAGCGGACAAGGAATTCAAATACTACGACAGCTAACCATCACTAGAGACGATAAAAAATAACACCTAAAAAGGCTCCGTCTTGAAAGAGCTGTAAGTAATATTAACAACAAAATGCCCTAAACCCCTGGCTCGCCGGATTCCTTCCGGTTTCCCACTTTCCCTTCTCCTTAAAAACCAGAGATAA
>VXBQ01016756.1:15581-36950 GCA_013400175.1 Phainopepla nitens | reverse complement strand
GGTGCCCAGGCGCTGAGGGCGGCCGCGGTGAGGGGCGGCGGGACCCGGCGGGACCTGCGGGCACCGGACCTCGGGGGGCTCCGGGGGGCTCCGGGGCTGCTCCGAGCTCCCCCAGGCCCGGGGAGCGGGCAGACTCCCGGCTGCGCCCCTCCGAAGCCGCTGGGCCGCTTCCCCGCGCTGCCCGGCCCGCTCTGCCCTGCCCGGCCGAGTCAGGGCTCCGTCCCCCTCGCCTTCAGCTGTCCGTCCGCAGGGTGACCATGAAGGTGGTGAACCTGAAGCAGGCCATCCTGCAGGCCTGGAAGGAGCGCTGGAGCGACTATCAATGGGCCATAAACATGAAGCGGTTCTTCCCCCGCGGAGCCACCTGGGACATCCTCAACTTGGCAGGTCGGGGGGAGGCGTGGGGTTCCCCCTCCTTACTGGGCACGCTGGGCTGTTTTGGGGGGTCCCCACGCGGGTTTTGGCGTGTTGCCCTCAGTATTCCCTCCTTTCGGGTGCAGACAGGGGTATTAGGGGGGTTTCTGTTTCTTTTTGGGGCCGCCCTTCCCACACCGCTTTTCACGCCAAAATGCCCATTCCCAATGATGCCAGCCCATTCCTGACTGTTCCCCCGCCCCTTTCCCACCCCGCTGGCTCCGTTTTGGGGGTCATTCCCTCCTTTTTCCCTGTGGGAGGGTTCAGGGGTCAGCACAGCCTGGCGTTTGCGACAAGAGAAGCAGCTTGGAGTTGAGCCAGGGGAGAATTAGGTTGGAAATTAGGAGAAATTTCTTCACTGAGAGGGTGGTTAGGCGTTGGAGCAGGCTGTGGTGAAGTTACCATGTGGATGTGGCTCCTGGGGACTTGGGTTAGTGGTGAGATGCTCTTGGAGGTCTTTCCAGCCTTAATGAATCCTTAATTTCCTAGTTCTAGCACTGCACAGGAGCCAGGTGCTGCTCCCAGGGCTGCTTCCCAGCCCAATTCAAGGGCATTTGACAGAAATCCTGCCAAAGGCTAGGACTGGTTTAAAGATTTGCCAGACTCTCCTGCTAATTATAGAAGCTTGGTGCTGGGATTTTCCCTGTGCAGCAAGTCCCTGGATAAATAAACAGAGCTGAGGGTTGCTGCTCCAAGGGGTTTAAAGGAACCAGCCCCACACAGGCAGCAGCTCTTACTCCTCAGAGTGTGGGGATCTTTCCCCTGTGGATGTTTTTCCCCTCTCTCCATCCTCCCATTGGACTTTCTGTCGTTGTCTGGCTTTTGTCACACCCTGTCCCCGCTGCTGAGCTGCCCCTGCTGTGTTTGTCATCTCTGAGGTGCTGGAGGGGCCAAGTGGAGCTGTGGCCGTGGGGAGATGGGCTTGCTCTGGATGGATTTGCTGGGGGTGGGGGTGGTTGGCTCGAGGGCCAGTCCTGCTGCTGCCCAGCTGGTCCCCGGGGCTCCCTGGTGCCTGTTCCCACCCTGGTGGCACCGGCTCCTGCTCCACTGGCAGCGAGGCCTGCGGGGTGCTTGGCTTGGGCTCATCTGTGTCTCCCCAAAAACAGACGCAGAGAGGATAATTCCTTGTTATTTCTGCAGGAACGGGTTTCTCCTGGCCCACATTTAGCCGGGGCTCAGTGGCCTCTTTGGGGCAGCTCCTCTGCCAGGAGGAGAAGGAGCCTTGTCCCCTTTTCCTTTTGGGAGCCACGCGGGCAGGACGCTGGCCCTGACTCTGAGCATTGTGTGCACACAGGGAGAGCCCATTCCCGAGGTTCTGATGGCTGGAACAGCAGCTCCCTTCCTCCCCACAGCCCCCAGAGCTGTCCTTTCCCAAGCTCATGCCTTCCTTTCAGCTTGGAAGTACAAAGGAGGGAAAGCTGGCACGAGCTGCCGGGATCACGGCAGGGCCTGGCAGATCGCTGCTGACATGTCTGCAGCAGAGAGCAGCATGTAGCTGGCTCGTGGTGACACTCTGGGATGGGCTGGGGAGGGGACGGCTGCCACCAGCCTTCTGTCCTCATCCCAGACGCTCTTGGCCCAGGATTCAGCCTTGGAGCGAGACCCAGGGAGTCTCCTGCTCCCGCGCTCGGGATCCGGCAGCGGCTCCTCCTCGGCTTTGGGGCGACAACTTCCCACCCGGCTGCTGCTCCCCCTTTTACATCTGGGTGCTCTGACCTACTTGCAGCCTGTGCTGCAGCCCGAGGCCTGCTCGGGGAGGTGCTTCCTGCACTCTGCCGTGGTTCAAATGGGCAATTAAAGGCTTGGCTGAGCAGATGGGACGGGCAGAGCCCCTCGGGCCACCGAGGGCCAGACGGGCAGGGCTGCGCCCAGTGCAGGGGACTGGTGGCCCCAAGCTCAGCCCCAGGTGCCTGGGCAAAAGCCACTCGGTGGAGGCTGCAGGAGCCTCTTGGCAAGAAGTGGGAGGGAAGGGAATGTGGAGAGCAGCAGCAGCAGTTTTGGGGCCGGAGTGCCCGGGGAGAGCTGGGTTAGCAGGAGGCTGCGTGCTCTGCCTGAATTGTTCACCGGCTTGTGCCTGTCAGGGATTAGAAAGTTGTGTGATTCGGTGAATTCAGGAGAAAACTGGTGTGGAGTCGCTGTGGTAGGTGCAGTTGGACTTTGCCAGCTTCCCTGTGGGATGAGGGGAGAACAGAGTGTGTCTGTGTGTCCCCATGTGCTGACCTGGGACCCTCCTTCCTTGCAGAGGCTCTGCTGGAGCAGGCCATGATCGGGCCGTCTCCAAACCCACTCATCTTGTCCTACCTGAAATACGCCATCAGCTCCCAGGTAAGGACCTGCTGGTGCTGCTGGGGGTCACCTTGCAGCCTCAGTGAGGTTGGGCAAAGCAACTGGGGTGTTGGTGGAGGGCAGGCACCCCAAATCCCCCATGTGAGCCCCTCTGGGACTGGGCAGACACCCCAGATCCCCCATGTGAGCCTCTCCGGGGCTGGGGCCGGCAGTGGAGGGCTCAGCACGTGCCCTGGGGCAGGGATGTTTCCATAAATAGCCTCTGCCATCGTCCAGGGTGGGAATTCTGCCCCCCAAGAGCCTCTGCACTCGCTGTCAGCTCCACGCTTTCATATCCTGGCATTTAATATCGCCTAAAGTTTGTGTGAAACACATCAGCGATCACCTAAAAATGTCTGTTTGGATTTGTGCCGGGTCAGCGCCCCGGCCCCGGCCCTGTCTGCGGTGACAGGCAGCGGGGCCGTGCCCTGACCTTGCTGTTCCTCAGCAACGAGCGCGGTGCTGGCACACAGCCCCTGTGACACCGCGCTTGTTTTGGCTTTCTGTCTTGTAGATGGTGTCTTATTCCACGGTGCTGACGGCCATCAGCAAGGTACGGCCCTGGCAGGTGCTCTCAGAGGTTTCACTCTTTACCCACAACCCCACGAATCCCTTTCCCTCCCCACAACTCCCACCAAATATAGGTCAAGTGGAAAGCGACGTCCTGGGCTGAGTCAGCAGCGGGCAGCCGGCGCGGATTAGCGCCCGAGCCTTTCCGTGTCCCCCTGGGGAAGGGCTGCCACGGGTCCTAGCGGGTTTTGGGGGTGTGAGTGCCTGGTCCCTCTGCCCTGGGGGGCCTGGCAGCTCCTGGTCTGTGGGTAACCCCATCCCAACCGCCAGAAACCACATCCTGCCGTGCTGGCAGCGCTGTGGGGATCGGAGCTGCCAGGGCCTGGGCCATGCGGCTGCAGCCACACGCCACGCTCAGCTGTGGCTTCCCACGGCTGCTCTGTGTCCCTGTGCTGCTTCCATGGGGACACTGAGCACCCTCCATGCCTGCCTCTGCTTGGTGTTGGGAAGCCCCTCGCAGGCTATGACAGACCCCCCGCTCTCTTCCTTGTCAGGGTGACCTCAGGCCCCCTAGTCAGGGTGACTGAAGGAGGAATGATTTCTCTTCCCCCACCTCGTCGTTGTTATGGGGATGGGAGGAGAAGGCTGCTGGCAGTCAGCATTGAAAATTTGGGAAGACTGCAGGCTGAGCTGGGAGTTGTGCTGTGAAGCCCTGGCGAGGTGGGGACCCCTCCAGCGGTCCCAGCGCCGATCTGGGGGGAGGACGCTCCCCGGGGAGGGGGGAGCAGAGCCCAGCCCAGCTTTACTCCGAAGAGCTCGGGCTCGTTGCTGTTACCCGGTGCCGCGTCGCTGCCCGTTCGGAGGGGCGGGCACAGCGCTGACCTTGACAGCCGAGCCTTCCTCCTTCAGCGCAGCGTGGGCCCAGCGCGGAGCTGCGGGCAAGCTCCGGCCCGGCGGGGCTCCCCATCTGCTCCGGGAGGAGGCGGGGGGGACCGCGCTTCTGCTGCCCCCAGCCCCGCGGCCGGCCGGGCTGTTGGCGCTGCCAGCCGCACCGAGCCGGGGGTGGGCGGGGGGCTGGCGTCCGGCCACCACCACCCCCGCGCCGGGGCAGCGCAGCCCCAGCCTGAGGCTGCGGAGAAAACCCAGCCCCGGCCCTGCTGCCGCGGCCTCACCGCCTCTCGCCGCCCCGGGAGGGCACGACCTGGCCGACAGACAGCCCTGACCTACTTCTCATTCAAGTGGCTTCTGGACAGCTGCCAGGGGGAGTGTCCTGCGGCCGCAGCGCCTGGCCCGGCCCTGGAGGAAGGGCTTGAGCTTGTGTCAGGAGCTGCCGGAGCAGCCCCCATCTGAGGTGTCTCTGTGTTCTGCTCTAGTTCGATGACTTCTCCCGGGACTTGTGTGTCCAGTCGCTCTTGGAGATCATGGACATGTTCTGTGACCGCCTCAGGTACTGTGTGACGTTCCAGTGCTTCCATCTCTGCCCTGGCTGTGCCATGGGCAGAACCAGGAACCAGTGGAGCCTGGGGGTCCTGTCTGATCCCAGGATACTCACGCTGGCAGAGGAAGGCAGGTTCCCCCTCCAGCTCTGTGTCTGTTACCAAGTTACTGCCTTGTGAGTGCCAGCATGGGACTGGGGGACAGCAGAGGGAATTCAAACCCCACCAGCTTTGTGGGAAGCTGATGGAAACCCCTCACTGTGGTTTTTCTACCCAGTTCAGGTAGATGGGGTGGGTGTAAGACCTGTGGTCTGAGGGTCTCTATTTCCTTTCCCTCTGCACCTTCCCAGGCCCCGGCTGCGTGTCCCGGTCTGGTCCTGCCTGTGCTGCCCCAGGCGCTGCCTTGTTTTTTTCCTTTATGCTCTTCCGCTGGTGTTGCAGGACCCAGGGGAGTCCAGACAATTCAGGCCACGAAAACTTTTTTAGAAAGCTCAGAAATCTTCCTGTTAACCCCTGACAGCCTCTTCTGGGAGGTGGGAGCTTGTGGCAGGGACGGTGGGAGGAGAAGGAGGATGAGGAAGGCTCTTCAGTGAGATGAAATGAAGCAGCAGCAATGAATATGCATCAGTGGCAGATGTTGACAAGGAGCTGTCGCTGGCCAACTGCAGAGCCGGCCCTTAATCCTCTCCTGCCTGCTCTGATCCTCTGCTTAATTTGATAAAAACTTCTGGCTCCAATGATTTGTGCATCAGGAGGGGAAAGCGTTCACCTCTCGTGGTGCACTGATCAATGCTGAGCCTCTCTTAGCAAGATAATTTGATTAAAAGCTTGGAAAGTTTCCCTGTAGTGGAGAGGCCAGCAAGGAGGCTGCATGGGGTGGGGTGGGGTGTCTCCTTCCTCCTGGCACCAGCAGGAATGCCGGTGGGATGAGCAGGTTGGCATCTGCAGCAGAGGAGCAGGCTGAGAGCTCGGGACCTGATTTGGGTTCCCCAGCCTACCCAGTGTCCGTGCCTCAGTTTCCACACACACAGTGAGCATATTCCCACTTCTCTCCTGTCCCAGCTGCCACGGCAAGGCCGAGGAGTGCATCAGCCTGTGCCGGGCGCTGCTGAGTTCCCTGACCTGGCTCCTGCGCTGCGCCACCTTCTACGCCGACAAGGTGAAGGAGCCGCTGGAGCAGGCGGCGGCAGAGAACCAGCTGAAGATGTGCCTGGAGCGGCTGGAGAAGGTGGTCAGCAGCACCAAGAACCGTGCCCTGATCCACATTGCCAAGCTGGAGGAGACGTGTATGTCCCTGCCCCGCGCGCTGGCCCTGGAGAGATGTCATTGCCACCTCTCCCTTCCCCCTGCCCGGCTCCTGCCGCATTGTCCCTGCGGCTCCAAGCCTATCCATCTTCCAGCCCTGTTGCTGTAACCGTCTCCTCCCTGGCTCTGTGCCACTCTCTGCCCCCTCCCCTCTGTGCTGCCCTTGGAAGAGGAGCAGAATTAATGTGAAGGCTGCATGAGCTGTTCCTGGGTGTGTGGCGAGCGCTGTGCTCTGACAGCCTGGCGCAGCCCTGTGCTTTCATCTGTGTCTGGCCACGCTGGGCTTGGGGTGGGACCTGCTGGGATTACACAGACCCCTGGGTTGGGCTTGCATCACCAGTGAGGACTCCCAGCCTCTTCAGCCTGTCTGGGCTGCCCTTCAGCCTGGTTTCCCCATGTGCCACTGTCCCCTCACTGAATCCCTGCCTTCCCTCCCCAGCCTCCTGGAGCACCGTGGAGCAGTCCCTCGTCAAGCTGGGAGAGAACCTGAACAACCTTGGCAGCTCGCCGCTGCGGAGCCAGGCTGATGACTGCGTGTCCCTCATCAAAAGGTGGCTGTGTGCTGCTGCTCCATGGGCTCAGGGGGCAGAATGGGTCTGAGCCCCTTCCTGAGTCCCCCCAGACTCCCTGCCCTGAGGATTGAGAGGCTCCTGCCTCCCTCCACACTGGCTCCCTTCTTCCCTGTCCCTTCCCAGGTCAGATCCCTGCTCCAGCAGGGGCTGCCCAGAGGAGAGAGGACAGGGCTAGTGTGACCTGTTGCAGAAGAGTCTTACCCAGGGGTTGCTCCTCTGGTGACCCCGAGACCTTTTACTATCCATCACCTGCTCTGGCCATACCAAGGCTGCTGTCCCTGCTCTGTATCCCCCTGGAATTGCTCCCAGGGCCCAAGGGCTTGGCTGTGCCTAGGAGTTCCCAGGCACAGGTGTTCCAGTGTCCTGCCCCCAGGCAGCAAAGGTCAGGGGTTTGGCCAGGGAATGGGAGTGGGACAGGAGGAGCAGGAATCTGTCCCTGCAGGGCTCCAGTGACCCTGGGCTGTCCTTTTCCACCCAGCATCCCCACCATGCTCTCAGTCCACTCAGAGCAACTGAACAAGACAGGCTTCCCCACCGTGCACGCCGTGGTGCTGCTGGAGGGCACCATGAACCTCACAGGAGAGACCCAGCCACTAGTGGAGCAGCTGATGATGGTGAAAAGGATGCAGGTACAGAAGTGATAGTTTGTTCTGTACAGGCAGCCTGGGACTGTGGGGCCAAGCCACAGCTCCATGCCATGTGCCTTCCCTGTGCTGGTCCTGGTCCAGGGGAGCAGCGGGAGCCCATCAACACCTCTGCAGGGGTTCAAGGCTTGGCTGTGTTGGGGGATGTGCTTTGCTGCCAGCCCAGCACTGAGAGGGTTTGTGTCTGTGCTCCACAGCGCATCCCCTCCCC
This sequence comes from Phainopepla nitens, assembly GCA_013400175.1. Lineage (NCBI taxonomy): Eukaryota > Metazoa > Chordata > Aves > Passeriformes > Bombycillidae > Phainopepla > Phainopepla nitens. Next base: position 29,533 of record VXBQ01016756.1, on the reverse strand, counting down.
GCTCTTCGTGCTGGAGATCTGGAAGGCCTGTTTTGTGGGCCTCATCGAGTGTCCTGAGGGCACAGAGGAGCTCAAGTGGACGGCCTTCACCTTCCTGAAGGTAGGGCCCAGCCCCAGCACCAAGTCCCTGCCTGCTGCTGGCCTTCCCCTGCAGGCTGAGCCCTGAACTCTGCCAGAGCAATCAGTTCTTCTCTCTTGCAGTGTGCCCTTTGGCATGCCCACACCCCACAGTGTGCCCCTTGAGGTGTCCCTCACCCCACAGTGTGCCACAGTGTGTCCCTTGGGATGCCCCTTAGGATGCCCCCACACCCCAAAATGTGCCCCTTAGTGTGTCCCACTCCCCACAGCATGCCCACAACTCCTCACAATGTATTCCTCAGGGGTCCCCAGTCCCCACAATGTGCCCCTTGAGTTCCATCCCACCTGAACCCACTCCAGCCCTCCTGTCACCCACTGAGCATCAACTTTGCTGTCAGGGGCCTCCTTTCAGCCCAGCCTCATTCTGTTTGGCAGAGTGAGTTTTCCTGAGATGTTGTGGAGGAAATGTGGCTCCAGGTGATGGTGGAAGGACCCCACAGAGGGGAACAGGGGCACAAAGTCCCCTGGGTGCACACACTGCTCCAGAAATGCTGCTTTCCTGGGGCTGGGAGAGCAGCTGTGTTGGTGTGGGCTGGTGCTGCTGGGGGTCCCAGCTGTGTAACAGGGTCTGCCCTCATGTCACTCTGTGCCCTGTGTCTTTCAGATGCCCCAAGTGCTGGTTAAACTCAAGAAGTATCCCCAGGGGGACAAGGTGAGACTGGAGGGCCATCTGTGGGGCCTGTGCATGGTGCTGTGCCTGTCCCAAGAAGCTTCCCTGATGGAGCAGGTGGGGGCAGGGGGAGGTGGGCCTGTGCCAGTAGCATGGTGAGCTGAGTGCCTGGCTTTGTGTTCATCAGGATTTCACTGAGGATGTGAACTGTGCCTTCAAGTTCCTGCTGAAATTGACCCCTCTGCTTGACAAAGCCGACCAGCGCTGCAAGTGAGTGCTCACCATGGCCAGAGCTACCACGTAGCCACATGCCACAACCACCCTGTCCTCAGCTGCTGGGGCAGCTCCTGGCAAGGCTGGGTTAGTTTCTGATCCCATTTCTTCTTCCTGAGGACCTGCTGCTGCCACATGAGTGAGGCAGTGAATGTGTGACAGCTGAGTCACATGTGTGACACCCAGAGCTGCTCTGGACCCTGCAGCTCCCTTGGAGGGGTGGGACAGGGCCAGGAGGGGAGCTCACGAGTCCCCCAGCCCTGTGGCACTGTCTGGGGTGACAAGAATGCTGTCCTTGGGGTTACAGCTCTCCTCTCTCTTCCAGCTGCAACTGCATGAGCCTGCTCCTGCAGGAGTGCAGCAAGCAGGGGCTGCTCTCCGAGGCCAACATGAACAACCTCATCGACAAACGGTACAGCCACACCAAAGTCTGGGAAAGCCCCAGAAGTGGGGCTGGAGCACCTGGTTTTGGGGGGAGCACGAGGGAGCAGCTGTGCTGACACTGGGGGGACTGTGACTGGGACATGGTGGCCTGGGGGGATGGGATGCTGCTTTTGGGACATGTTGGGTACAGGCAGAGTCTGTCCCATCAGAGAGGCAGCTGATAGTAGCCTGAGGCAGTGGCTGTCCCTTAAGGGTGCCAGTGGGTGGAGGGAGGGAGGCAGGGTGATGGATTCCTACACACTGGTCCTTCTTTGGGGTCCCCCAGGTCCGCAGACAAGGAAAACTCTCCGTCCCTGAAATCAGCTGAGAACGCCAACATCCAGCCAAACCCTGGGCTCATCCTCAGGGCTGAGCCCACTGTCACCAACATCCTGAAGGTGAGTGCCCTTCTGCAGCCGTGCTGGGCTGGCTGGGCTCAGGCCTAGAGTCCTTTGCCAGCAGCATCAGTCTAACCAGGCAGCCAGGGCGGTTGGGAGGCACCGGATTTCCCCCTGCCCTGGAGTGAAGTAGTGGAGGAATCACTCGAGCCTTGCTGCTCCATTGTGGAGATTAGAAGCTCCCTTCCTCCTTCCCAGGAAGCTGGAGGAGCTGTCAGGTGGCATCAGTGCCAGCAGCCTGAGCCCAGCCAGCTCTGCCTGTCCTGCTCAGCTGCTCCCTGTGTGCATCTCCCCTGTTCCCTGGGGACTCCCCATGTCCCTGTGTCACTCTGGTTGTTTTGCTACTACTGAGTGACAGGGGATGTTTTCCTGCTGGTGGCAGGGGCTCAGAGATCTCTATCCTACCTCTCCCAAATCCAGCAGGTCCCTACTCAACGTCTCAGAGACAGCTTTTGCAGCTGATCAACTCTGTACGCAAAAGGTGGAGTTTGCTGCTGCTCTGTAGCACACATTCCCCATGACTTCCCTTTCCTCTTACTTTTTTGCTTGTAGACCATGGATGCAGATCACTCTAAGTCCCCTGAGGGCCTGCTGGGGGTCCTGGGTCACATGCTGTCTGGGAAGAGCCTGGACTTGCTGCTGGCAGCAGCAGCAGCCACTGGGAAGCTGAAATCCTTCGCTCGGAAGTTTGTCAAGTGAGTGTCCACCTGGGTGGCACTGTGACTGGTGACCAGGGGGCTGGGGGGAACAGGCAGCCCCCTTAACTGCCCCCTAGACAGGGCTGGATGTGTCTCTGGCCCTGTGGAGCACTGGGGAGGACTGGCATCTCAGGGAGGCTGCACCCCAGAGCACCCCATCTCTGCCTCTGCATGAACACAGCAGAGAGTTGGAGCCAGGTTGGTCTGGGGGCCTTCAGAAAACTGAAGGCTATGGCAGAACCCTGGATCCAGAGAGGTGTGTCCCTGCTGTCTGAGACACACGTGTCCTGGTTAGTGCACACGCTCCAGCACACACATGGGCTCCCCCCAGGTGGCTTGACCCACACCAGCCTTGGGGTGCATGGGGGGCCTGTTTGGGGGTCTGTGCTCTGAAACACCCACAGAGCTGGCTCTGGGGAGAGCCCATGGGTGAGCAGGGTGGCTGGACCTGTGTGGCCACAGGGAGGAGGTGACTTGTCCCTGTGCTGCTGGAAGGTGTCTGCAGAGCTGGGCCTTGTGTCTCCTGCCCCTCTGTGCAGGGATGGAGTCTGGGGGAGTCTGCAGGCCAGGCAGCCCTCTGCTTGTCTCAGGGTTGGGAATTGTCTGGTTGGACTGATAATGCTTTGCTGCCACTCTCTGCCCCTCCAGGCTGAATGAATTCACCAAGCAAATCACTGGAGAAATCTGTAAGTGTGTGTGTGCGTCCGTGCGTGGGGTGATTGGAGCTGTGCCCCCCCTGCTGCCCGTGCTGGGATGCTCTGGGCCTTAGCTGGATTAAACTGGGACTGGGTGTGGCACCAGAGCAAGCTGAGCTGTGCCAGGCCCAACTGGCAGGAAGGGGGCCAGGTACCAGCAAGGATCTGGGCTCCTGGGGACACACTGCCTGTGTGTGTGTGTCCATCCCAAATCTGGGGTGTTCCCATGGGCTCCCTCTCCCCAGCTGAGCCTGGGGGCCCCTTGGCTCCCTCCCTGGAAGGGGTGATGTGTCAGCACAGCCCAGATAAGGAGTCTGACTCCATGTGATGAAACTTGCAGAGTGCTCTGACCTTCCATGGTGAGGGGGGCCCTGTTTGGGCTGGGGCTGCCCAGAGGGAGGCCAGAGCTGCTCTAGGGGCTCAAGCAGAGGCAGATGAGCTGGGAGGAGGCCCTTGGCACCCCCCCTTGTTCACACAGAAGCACTGATGGGTTAGAAATGCTGTGGGGGGAAGCAGGGCCCCAGCCCCCATGCTCGTGGGGTTCTGCTTCCCTCCTCCTGCTGAGGCCAGAGAGTCCCAAGGTCTTTATTTCTCCTCCCTCAGCCAAGAGTGGCCCAGTCCGGGCTCTGCTCTTTGACATCTCCTTCCTCATGCTGTGCCATGTGGCCCAGACCTATGGCTCAGAGGTAAGGATCCTCTGAGGGGATGAGAGGGTGGGACTGAATCCTGTCAGGGAGGGGAAGGATGAGGCTGGATCCTAAGAGGGGCTCTCACCCTGCCAGCTCAGCTCCTGTGCTGCTGCAGCCTATCAGCCTCCTCTAGTGGCCAGCCTGCCACTGTCCCCACTGTCTCTGCAGCCACTTCATAGCCACAGGACCCAGTGCCTGTCACCTGGAAATCTGTCCCTGGGGCTCTCTGGGTGCCAGGTGATGGAGTGGGACTGGCTTGTCCCTTCCCTGAGGATTTGGGCTGTGCTCCATTGATGGGCAGTGGGATTAGTGGGAATGCTGCTTACAGTGGCCTTGGAGCTCCCAGTTTGCCTCTCCAGTTTGGCATTGATTGGCTGGGGAGTTGCATGGCCAGGCAGTGTCAGCCCTCCCCATCCAAGGAGGAACTCACAGCCCTGCTCAGGAAACAGCACTTTGGTTGTGTGAAAATTTTCCAGTTTTCGACATCTGTGTGTGTTGGGAGGCGAAACGATACTGAAACTCTGGGAATGCAGAGAGGAGGAGAGAAGGGTCCTGCCCAGCTGGCCCTGGGAGCAGGGAGGGGGGACCAGGCAGGGACAGATGTGCCCAGGGCTGTCCAATGAGATCTCATCCCCCCCTCCCAGCCCGGTGGCTTTCCTGCCGAGCTGCTGGTGAACAGATGTGCAGAACTTTTGTGGACAAAAATAGTGTCCCCTGGGTGACACAGGCTGAGGGGAGGAAGTGACATGTGGGGTTCTCAGCTCATGGCCCCCACAGGACCCTCCCAGCTGGGCTGTGTGACCCCAGCCCTGGGGACCCTATGCATGGCTTGATGGGGTGGGGGGACAAGGGACCTGTTTGAGCTGGACACGGTGACCCCGTGGCCACACTCGCAGCTGGCCTGGCATCTGTCCTCTGAGCTGAGCTGTGTTCTGCTGGGGAGTCCCCTGGCTTTAGGGGAAACCACAGCCCACAGAAGGGAAACCAGTGCCTCCAAGGGGCTGACCAGTGCCCTGCTGGGGACTGACCAGTGCCTGTGTCTCCCTGCGGGCCACAGGGCGGCGCTGTTCCCACGGCCATGAGCACCCCAGGGTGGGGGACAGGCCCCAGGGTGGGGTTCAGGCCCCCGGGGTGGGGGACAGGCCCCAGGGTGGGGGACAGGCCCCAGGGTGGGGTTCAGACCCCCGGGGTGGGGTTCAGACCCCCAGGGTGGGGGTCCCCAGCTGGGTCCCTGTGGGATGCAGACCCCGTGCTGGTTCCTTTCCAGGTGATCCTGTCGGATTCCAACCCTCCAGGCGAGGTGCCCTTCTTCGAGACCTGGATGCTGACCTGCATGCCCGAGGAGGGGAAGATCCTCAACCCCGACCACCCCTGCTTCCGCCCGGATTCCACCAAGGTGGAGTCCCTGGTTGCCCTCCTCAACAACTCCTCTGAGATGAAGCTGGTGTAAGAGCCCACCCATGTGCCCACCCCGCCACGCCTGGGGGGAGCCCCCAGCCCAGCTCCCCTGGCCCCACAGCTGTGTCTGAATCCCTGTCTTGCCCTGACAGGCAGATGAAATGGCATGAAGTGTGTCTGAGCATCTCAGCTGCCATCCTGGAGATCCTCAATGCCTGGGAGAATGGAGTCCTCACCTTTGAGTCGATCCAGGTGGGGCTGATGGGGGGCAGAGTGGAGCTGTGCTCTGTCCTGAGGAGGGGCCAAGGGTCCAGAAACTCTCTCCAAGGTCTTCTGTTCTCCTGCCCTGTTTACTCTGGTGGCTACCTTGGAGCTTGCTGTGTCTTGGAAATGGGAAACTGATGTGGCTCCTGCTCCAAACTGCCCTCTGGGTGGCAGTGGGACTTGCAGGGACAGTGTCACCCACAGAGGAGGAGCCTGCAGTCAGGACCCACAGCCCTAGGAGGTGATGGGTGCACATCCACCTGGCTGTGCTCATCCTCTGCTCGTGTCCTCTCCTAGAAAATCACGGACAACATCAAGGGGAAGGTGTGCAGCATGGCAGTGTGTGCCGTGGCCTGGCTGGTGGCCCACGTCCGCATGCTGGGCCTGGATGAGCGGGAGAAGTCCCTGCAGATGATCCGGCAGCTCGCCACCCCTCTGTACGGAGAGAACACGCTGCAGTTCTACAACGAGCGGTGAGCTCGGGGACACGGCCTGTTCCCGCCCTGCTGCCACTTCCCACTGCCTCATCTCCTGCCCTGCTTCCCCTTTCCCACTTCCTTATGCTGTGCCATCTCCTGCCCTGCTTCTGCTTCCCAGTGCCATGGCCTCCTGCCCCAATTTCACTTCCTGATCTCATGGCATCTCTTGCCTTGCTTCCTCTTCCCAATTGCATGCTGCCACCTGCCCTGTTTTCACTTTCCAGTGCCATTGTCTCCTGCCCTTTTTCCCTTTCCCAGTGCCATACCATCTTCCCTGTTTCTGCTTCCCAGTGCCGTGTCATCTCTTGCCCTGCTTCCACTTCCCCAGTGCAGTGTAATCTGTTTTCCATGCCATTTCCTGCTCAGCCTATAGCTCCCAGTGCTGTGCCATTCTCTGCCCTGCTGTCCCTTCCCAGTGCTGTGCCATTCTCTGTCCTCTGTCCCCTCCTGGTGCCCGCCTGACGCCATCTCTCTGTCACAGCGTGGTGATCATGAGCTCCATCCTGGAGCACATGTGTGCAGATGTCCTGCAGCAAACGGCCACGCAGATCAAATTCCCTTCCACTGGCATGGACACCATTCCCTACTGGAATCTTCTGCCCCCCAAGAAGCCCATCAAGGAGGTGCTGACCAGTGTGTTCACCAAGGTGCTGGAGAAGGGCTGGGTCGACAGTCGCTCCATCCACATCTTCGACACCCTGCTGCACATGGGGGGCGTGTACTGGTTCTGCAACAACCTGGTCAAGGTATGAGGGGGCAGGAGAGACCCCTAGTGCTGGGCAGGGTGCTGAGGCCAGGATTGGTGGGTCTAGTTTGTGTTCCCAGTGTCCTGAGTGTCCCTGGGCTGGGTGCTGGGAGAGTTCTGGCACTGGAAGGGACTCTGGCACTCTCCCCCCTGCCCTGCAGGAGCTGCTGAAGGAGACACGGAAGGAGCACACGCTGAGGGCTGTGGAGCTGCTCTATGCCATCTTCTGCCTGGACATGCAGCAGCTGACACTGACACTGCTGGGCCACATCCTGCCCAACCTGCTGACAGACTCCTCCAAGTGGCACACCCTCATGGACCCCCCTGGAAAGGCCCTGGCCAAGTAAGACCCGAGACCAATGGAGACTGTGTCCTTGAGGCCTGTTTGGGGAGATGGGGAGATGGTCTGTGCTAGGAGGAGGATCCCAGCTGCCCAAATCCCACTCTGGCTTTGGCAGTGCCAGCAGTTCCCACTCTGGTCCCTGTTCCCTGCTGTCCCCCTCTGAGGAGGACGCTGCTGTGTCCCACATCCCACTGTCAGGTGGGCTGGCAGCACCTGGCTGTGTCTCTGCTCTGTCCCCAGGCTCTCAGTTTGGTGTGCCCTGAGCTCCTACTCCTCCCACAGCAAGGTCCAGGCCTCAGCCCGGCAGAAGAGGAGGCACCGGGAGGACATCGAGGTGTGTCTGGGTGGAGCAGGGGTTGGCTGAGGGCTCTCTGTGCCCAAAAGCAGCAGTGGCTGGGGAAGGTGAGGGTGGCAGGAGTGGGTGGGTAAAGCCAGACTCATTGCCCAGCTTCTCTGGGTTCTCTGAGGCCTTCCAACCTTAAAATTCAGGATTCTTACTTCTCTCTTCTGGACAAGGGGCTGTAAGGAGCTGGTCAGCATGTGTCCAACCCAGGCTGGGGTGCTCTGGGTGAGCAGAGATCAGATCCTGGGCCGTGGGGCTGTGCAGAGCCCTGGGTGGGTCACCAGCCCTGTGCAGGGTGAGGGGCTGGTGGGGCTGACCCCCTTCTCCCCCCAGGATTACATCAGCCTGTTCCCACTGGATGACACACAGCCCTCCAAGCTCATGCGGCTGCTGAGCTCCAACGAGGAGGATTCCAACATCCTCTCCAGCCCCAGTGAGTGCAGGAGGGGAGGGGGGTGGTTCCCCTGCCTCGCTGGCCCTTTTGGGTGTGAGATGTGTATTTGCACAAAACCCCTTCCCTTCCCAAAGGGACCTTTTGAGCTCTCAAGTGTTTTTTGAGTTATCTTGGAGTTTTTGCACTTGGGAAAGACCAAACTCTTTATTTTTCTCATCAGAACAACTTAAAAGAGTGAGGTTACACCTTCCCTTTGTGCCAGTGCCCCCAGCCCAGCACCCCACACCCGAGGGGGGCTTTGTGTCCCTCCAGCCACCCCGCATGGGACCGCAGCTGGAGGTGACATTCCTGGTGTCTGAGGCCAGATCCTGACATTCCAGTGCTGTTAACAAGACTGCAGCAGAGCGGATGAGGCCCCTGGTCACATCCGTGTCCCTGCAGTGTCACGGGTTGCGACAGCTCCGGCGGGGGATTTGCTGGGGGGGTCCATGTCCTGCCCAGTGGGTGCTGTCACGGTTCCCACATGCATTGTCCACACTCCTGGGCAGTGAGTCAGGACATTCTCAGATCATTGTTTCTCCCTTTATTCCAAATTACTCTATATATTAGTATTTGACACATACATTAACATTCAGTTGCATTACTGAAAGTTGATTTCATTACTGTTGAAATATGGGCTTTTCCCTTTATTTCACTTATCTTCTTTTACCTCCTGAGGCAGTCCCACCTCTTCCCAGTGACATTCAGGACTTTTTTGGGCTATTTGCTGCAGTGATGTGGAAATGCTGCTTCCTGCAGCCACCATGTAACTCATGTGATTCCATGAGAAAAGTGTGGGAGGGCTTTCTTTTTCTGGTGAGCATCCTCAGAGCAGCACAAGGTGGATCCTGCAGATTTGGGCAGAGGCCCTGGAGTGTGCACAAGAGCCTTCCCAAGGGATTTCCATCCCACTGGAGCCGACCTGACCCAGTTCTTCCCACAGGAGTGCCCAGCACTGCTTCACATCTGGGGTCAGCTCAATCCTCCTGGTCCGTCCCAGGATTTGCTGCTAGATCTGGACGTGCCCCAGGTCTGATAGCTGGATTGCACCCTGACAGTGAGATGGGAGGGCTGCTGTGCAGCTGTTGAACATCTGGCTTGCACACAGGATGTGTAATGTGTGTGTTGCTGCTGTTCTCCTCCGCGCCTGATGGTGACACCACATATCACACCCCAAAACCAGCATGGGAAACCTGCCTGGGCTCTGTGTGGGCTGGCAGAGGGGACAGGGATGGGGCAGAGACCATCTGTGCTGTGTTTCTTGAATGCCCCACTGGTGCAGACTCTGTTGGATACAGGGGGTCTAAACCTCTTCTGCTCCACAGAGTTGCCTCGTGGCAAAGCCCCTTCCAGAGCTGGGTGACCTTGAGTGGCCAGAGCTGGCCAGCATGGGCACGTTGGCTCAGCCAAGGTGGCCATGAGGCTGTTCCTGACTCTGTGCTCTTGCCCACAGATCGCTCCATGAGCAGCTCACTCTCTGCCTCCCAGCTCCACACTGTCAGCATGAGGGACCCGCTGAACCGGGTGCTGGGTAAGGTGGGGATGGGTCTGTGGGGTCACATCCAACCACTGGGACACCAGTGGGAATTTCAGGCTACCTGCAGCCTCTCAGAAGTGACCTGGCTGTTCCTCTCTCCCTGTCCCCACAGCAAACCTCTTCCTGCTCATCTCTTCCATCCTGGGGGCCAAGACAGCTGGCACCCACACCCAGTTTGTCCAGTGGTTCATGGAGGAGTGTGTGGAGTGCCTGGAGCAGGGCAGCCGTGGGAGCATCCTCCAGTTCATGCCCTTCACCATGGTGGGTGACAGCAGCAGCTGTGACACCCCTGGCCCTGCTTGGGGGTTGTGCCAGGGTCCCACAGGATGGGCACATCCCAGCCTCCTGGTGACACTCACCTGTGCTTCTCCTCTGTTGCTGGGCAGGTTTCAGAGCTGGTGAAGGTGTCCACCATGTCCAGTCCCAAAATCGTCCTGGCCATCACTGACCTCAGCCTGCCCCTGGGTCGCCGTGTCGCTGCCAAGGCCATCGCTGCGCTGTGAGCGGGGGGACTCTGCCCAGGGGGGGTCCCTGAGAGCCCCAGGGATCCCCCTGATGGTCTGCATGGCTGGGGTGGCCTCTGTCCCTGCAGCTGCTGCAGGGCTGCTCCCTCATCACGCAGAGCCGTCTCCTTGCTCTCCCTCATGGCACTTTCGAGACCTCTAATTTTGTTTGTTCTATAAATCAATCCTTTTGTACAGCCAGCTTTTGCCTCATCTACATTTGGGCTCCTAGGACTCCCCAACACTCCTTGATCCTGGAGGTGATGGAGAGCCAGTTGGCAAGCCCTGTGCTGGGCAGGAGGGTAAATCTCCCTTACCCTGTCCCAGACAGGGTGGTGGGCTGGCTGTGGTGCTGACTGGGAGCAGGTGCTGCTCTGGGTGGGGCAGGGATGCTTCCCTGCTGTGCTGTCAGCCACAAGCGGGGTCTTGTTGGGAATTGGGAATTCCATCACGTGAGCGTGAGCTCTCCTTGGAATTCCTCCCCATGAGTGTGAGTTCTTGTTGGAATTCCTCCCCATGAGCGTGAGTTCTTGTTGGAATTCCTCCCCGTGAGTGTGAGTTCTTGTTGGAATTCCTCCCCATGAGTGTGAGTTCTTGTTGGAATTCCTCCCCATGAGTGTGAGTTCTTGTTGGAATTCCTCCCCATGAGTGTGAGTTCTTGTTGGAATTCCTCCCCATGAGTGTGAGTTCTTGTTGGAATTCCTCCCCATGAGTGTGAGTTCTTGTTGGAATTCCTCCCCATGAGTGTGAGTTCTTGTTGGAATTCCTCCCCATGAGTGTGAGTTCTTGTTGGAATTCCTCCCCATGAGTGTGAGTTCTTGTTGGAATTCCTCCCCATGAGTGTGAGTTCTTGTTGGAATTCCTCCCCATGAGTGTGAGTTCTTGTTGGAATTCCTCCCCATGAGTGTGAGTTCTTGTTGGAATTCCTCCCCATGAGTGTGAGTTCTTGTTGGAATTCCTCCCCATGAGTGTGAGTTCTTGTTGGAATTCCTCCCCATGAGTGTGAGTTCTTGTTGGAATTCCTCCCCATGAGTGTGAGTTCTTGTTGGAATTCCTCCCCATGAGTGTGAGTTCTTGTTGGAATTCCTCCCCATGAGTGTGAGTTCTTGTTGGAATTCCTCCCCATGAGTGTGAGTTCTTGTTGGAATTCCTCCCCATGAGTGTGAGTTCTTGTTGGAATTCCTCCCCATGAGTGTGAGTTCTTGTTGGAATTCCTCCCCGTGAGCGTGAGTTCTTGTTGGAATTGCTCCCTGTGAGTTCAGTCTGCGGTGAGCACGGCACGGGCAGTGGGTGAGTAACTGTGGCCTCGCCAGCACCGCACCAGCCTCGTGCTGGGACAGGCTCCCCTGAGACTGTCCCCACACCCTGTCAGCTGCTCCAGCAGTGAATCCTCACAGAGCTGTCACGATCTCCTGTCCCCGAGGGGGTGGCAGGGCCAGGGGGGCTACACCTCTGCCCCTTCCATTGGTGTTGACTCATGAGAAAGGGGAAAGCAGAGCCAGCAGGCACCAGCCCTTCCCTCAGGGCACCGTGACTCCGACCCCACTCCTGGGGCTGGGCCGTGCCTCTGCCCCCCTCAGCACCAGTGGGGTTCCCAGCTCTGTTTTGGGAGGCTCTGAAGGCAGGTGGGGCGCAGGGGGATCCTGGGGTGGTTGGGTCAGTGCTGGGTGGGGAAGAGGCAGCGGGATGGTGACTCAGAGCCAGGCTGACCCCATCTGCTCCCAGGATGAGTTCAGCTCCTGGCAGCTCCCAGGCTTTGCACTTGGAGTAGCTGCGGGTGTTGCTGGTCCTTGGCCTTCACAGAGAGAGCATCCTCCCCCTTCCCAGTCGCCCCGGAGTCCAGCCCCCGGTCCCAATCCGGGGCAGCTGCGGGGCTGGGTGGGGCGGATAACCGGGATGGGCCAGGATGGCCTCACCGAGCCTGACACTGGTGTGAGTCCCACCCTGAGCTGGCACCGACCCACCCGGGCACCTCTGCTCGCCGAGGGGCGGCTCTTTACCGTTAGCCCGGAGCAAAGAGCAGGACCTGGCGTGGCTTTCCCGGCTCTGTCAATATTTGCCGAGGCAGCCCCATGCCTGGCGTTGGCACCGGCGCTTCCCCTTACAGGAAGGGGCTGGAGCAGGAGATGGGGGTTTTCTGTAAGCACCCGTGAGGTGGGGGAGGAAGGAGGGAACTGCTGCCCGTGGCAGAGTGTGTGCAGCCAAATGCCCCCGAGGGCTTCCCCGTGGCAGTTTGTGACCATGGGGCTCCAGCCTGTGCCAACCCCTGCCCAGGGCTGGGAGCTGGGGGAAGGCAGGAGCTGGGAGCCCTGGCACCCCCCCAGTACTGGGCTCTGTCCCTGTGTGGCTGGCATGAGTGTGGTGAGGGATGCTGGTGGTCATGGGATGAGAGCGTGGGCCCAGTGGCAGGAAGTGGGGCTGGTGAAGCTGGGACAGCCCAGGGTGGGCAAACACCCACTGGGGAGAGGCTGGGGGTGCCCTTAGGGGCTTTCTGGGGAAGGGAGATGCCCAGGGCTCTCCTGACGTTGCTCAGCCACAATTGGGGGCTGCCCCCTTTGTCCATCCTTCCTCACTGCAGAAAGCCTCCTCCCACCACGGCAGCTCTGGGACAGCTCTGGGCACATCCCTGGGCAGCTCTGGGGCAGATTCCCTGTGTGACAGCAGCAGCAGAAGCGTAGCTGGGGACCCCCAGTGCCACCAGCCCCAGGATGAGCCCACAGCCCAGCTCTGGGCATGGTGCCCTCAGCGGGCACTGCCAGCACGGGCGGCTTCCGGAGCTTTCTAGGAATCGGCGCTTGCCCAAGCAGCACTGCTGGGTGTGGGAGGAAGTGACCGTCCCACGGCACCTCCTGGCCCCCAGCAGGCTCAGGCTGAGGGGTGGGGGCACTGGGGGGGCTGCATTTCATCTTTCTGAGCTGACACCAGCAGCCACAGCCCTGCCCCAAAGTCCCATTCCCTCATCCCCCATGTCTCTGTCCCTATGTCCCCACACCCTGACCCTCTGCCTCCCTCCCACACAAGCAGGAGACAGCGGAACAGAGAGAGAGAGTGCAAAAATAGAGTTTATTTCCATTTTTATCACATAGAAAAAAGCGGGTGTTTCTTGGGGCTCACCCAGCTGCAGCAATAAATAAAGTACAAAATCCCCCACGCCCAGAGCTCCCACACAACCACGGGACCGGGGCTGCGTCAGGCTCAGGAGGATGGGAATGTGTCCAAGTGGCTCTTTCCAGCCAGGGATGGGGCACAAATAAGTTAAACTGCAATAAGTACTCCGAGTTTAGCAGGGAAGGGGGACAGAGCAGAGATGCAGCTCCCCAAAGTGCTGGGGCTCCCTGGAAAAGCCTCATCCTGGTGTGGCTGCTGCATCCCTATAGTCCTTCTGTCTTCCCTCCCCTCCCTCCCTAATGGCTAATAAACATTAATTACTAGAAATAACACCCATCAGATGTGTTCCTGCAGGCTGCAGCCCAGACAGGGAGATGCTGCTCGGGAGCATCCTCATCCTGGGATGAAGGCGTTTTCCCGTGGGATGCAGTGCGAGCCATGGGGAAACTGAGGCACAGGCGGTGCCAGCAGCAGCTGTGGGGGCTCAGCCCAGCTCCAGAACCTCGTAGCAGAGATACGCTTGTGTTTAAATATTAAACAAGGGTGATGCTGCACAGGTACCTGTGCACGGATCCACGGCGGGATCCCCTGGCCGGGGCCGCAGGCGGGGGAGCATCCCCAGACAGATAAATATTAAATAGCCATAAATATTAAATAAGCAGGAAACGGGGAGCTCCCAGGATGTCCCTCAGGTGGGACATCCACAAACAGGGGTCAGAGGCTGGCGAGGTGCCGCAGCGCCCGGTACGCCGTCTCCAGGAACCGCTGGAAGTTGGCCAGGATGAAGAAGCTGCCCACTTGGTGGTGGAAGCGGGAGGAGAAGGTGGGGAGTGGGTCCTGGTTCTCTGTGGGGTACGTCACCGTGGCCAGGCCCA
>VXBQ01016756.1:0-14933 GCA_013400175.1 Phainopepla nitens | reverse complement strand
TCTCCTGTGGTGGGCATGGGGTGGTCAGTGGGGCTGGGCGTGGCCTGGCCACCAAGGCACGGGGTGCTCTGGGGTGGCCCGAGCTGTGACAGAGCTGACCAGCTTATGGCAGGGCTGGGCTGCCCGCACTCACTGCCTGGAAGGTGCGCCTGTGACACTGCTCCAGCAGCGCCTGTGCGATGTCCAGGTCCTGCCGCACCAGCAGCAGCTCGTCCTCCTTGCACAGCTGGAAGGTGTCACACTGCAGACAAAGGGGACAGGGTCAGGACACTAGAGGATCTTGACAGCCCCAGCGCCCCCCAACATCCCATCCTAGGCTGTGGCACCCTGTGCAGCCCAGGCAGGAGGAGGGAGGGGATGGAGCGGACCGGTGCAATGAGGACGGAGGTGTGGCTGCCCTGGCAAGCGTGTACCCAGGACGGCCACCACGTGTCCCTGGTGGGTGCCCCAACACCCCAGGGCTGAGCCTTGGGCAGTGCAGGGGGACACTGCTGGCTCCTGGCCCTGCCGTGCCGATAAGGGCAGGGAGGGGTCACCTTATCTGTGACCTCACAGTGGCTGCCATCCCCCCTCGGCAGCATGTGGGACTCACCACCACGCGCTGCAGCGCAGCCACGTCCCCACGGATCTTGCGGGTGAACTCGAGGTTCCTCTGCAGGAAGAGCTGGAAGTCCTGGTCCCCCGAGAGCTCGGTCAGCGGCGCCCCATGCAGCGCCCGCCACAGCAGCACCCCCAGCAGCAGCGCCAGCCCACCTGCGGGGACAGCAGCTCAGCATCCACCGGATACCCCAGGGAGCCCCGACCCCTCAGCCAGGGTGGGCTCAGCAACCAGGACCACTGCTGAGATGGCAGCAGCATGGCCTGGGGAAGGGGCAGAGACCCCAAAAGGGGAGAGGGACCAGTGTTCCCTGCATCCAAGGGCAGCAGCAGGGGGCTCTGGGTGTGTGGGTGCAGCAGGTGCTACAGGTAGGCTGGGTTTATGGGTGCTCTGGGTGCAGTGGGGACAGCGGGGAGAGTCTGGGTGCGGTGGGGGCACTGGGTGGTGTGGTTGTGAGGGCAGCGGGTCCTGTGGGCAAAGTGGGTTTTAGGGGTGGTTTGGGTGCGGTGGGAGCAGTGGGGGAAGCGGATGTAATGAGAGCAGTGGGAGATGGAGGTGCTGCAGAGGGATCTGGGTACTCACGGGTGAGGAAGCACATGGTGGGTGCCCGGCTCGCTGTCTCCTCCTCTGTGCAGCGCGGCCCTGCCCAGCCCGGCCCGGCTCCGCTCGCTCCTGCCCGGCTCTGCTCATTGATCGGGGGCATTTATAGCGCACGGGCCTCGGGGATTCTCACCGATGAGGCAACAGCGCGATTGCTTCATTGCCTTAATCACAGCATGCAAATCTCGCGAACGGGGTGCTCGGCCGCGGCCACACCGTGGGGCTTTCCCGGGGCCGGTGGGCAGCGGTGCCCTCGGCGTGGCTGCAGTCGCCCGGTGGAGCCCAGGCACTGAGGCGGTGCCGGAACAGGGCAGGTGGTGCCTTGGTGACTCATTAACCTGCTCGCAGGGCTCCCACTACACTGGCCAGGTGGGCCAGTGCCCAGCACAGCAGGGTCATGTGCAGGGTCACTCACAGGGTCACTCACAGGGTCACTCGCAGGTGACCGGCCAAGGGGATGGTGGCTTCTCGCTGCTGCTGTCACTCTGGGATTGTCCCCATCCCCAGACCACGTGGACAGCTCCCTGTGTCAGCTGCCCCAGACCCTCACCCCAGCATCAGGGCGGGTGCTGCTGGTGCGACCTTTGTGGTGGTGGCACCTGTTGGAGGCCAAGGTGCAACTCGGTCCAGGCACCTGCCCAGGGCTGTGGCTCCCCGGGGCAGCACCACCGGGCCAGATCCTGCCCTGCTGGGCGCTGTGGGGCCGCTTGTGTCCCCACGTGCAGCAGCAAGCACCGGCCACACCGAGCTGACCCCACTCGCGAGGGGCCAGCCCCCACCTCTGCCCCTACAGGGAAGAGGCTTCCAGGACAGCCCTTGGCAAGAGGTGGCCGCTTCCAGCTCTGTTGCGCTGACGAGGGAATTTTGGCTCGTGCTGGTTCCCGCAAGTCCTTCCAGGATCTGTTGGGCCGGTGCCAGCTGGCCGGCTCCTGCCCGGCACGGGCCAGCCGGGGCACGGGAGGCGCCCGCTCCCCTCACAGCCCCGGACAGGGTGACCCCAGGGCAGCATTGGGCTGGGGAGGCTCATTCTGCACCCCTGACCCCTGGCTGGGTCCCATTGCTGCCCTCCTGGAGGCTGTGTGGACAGGGATGTGGACAGAGATGGGGACAGGGATGGGGTCAGGGAACTCAGTCTCTGCAAGTGGCAGATGTTGGTGGGCACTCGGATGGGCCACACACTCAGTGGGGCAGTTTGTGGGGTACATTTTGTGGAGTACACTTTGTGGGGTACAGCCACAGGATGAGTCCCAGAAGCTGGAAGTCCTGGAAGTTCCTGTGTCCAGCTGGGAAATAAACCTCCATCAGCTGCAGCCAATCCATGAGTACCCAGCAGAGCCTTCCTGGCACAGCCAGATGTTAAGTCTAAAACCTACCGATGACCTCCCTTCAAACCTGGCAGCACTAAACCTTCTGCCCTCTGGATGCGTGAAAGGTCCTTGTCAGCAGAGACTGTTCATGGGATTTTTGGGAGAAACAGCCCCCCAGCTATGCCTATCCCCGGAACCAGGGAGAGCTGGTGGCCATTGAAGGGCTCAGCATGGTCCCCTCAGTCTCAGCACCCACGGGACGACCCCAGAGCAGATCTGCCCTCTCAGCAGGATGGTGCTTTCAGGAATTGTGATGGGGGCGTGGGGGGGTTGAATCAGCTCCCAAAGGCCCTGTCAGCTTTCCAAGGAAGGAAGTGGTTGCAAATCTGAAACCTGTGGGTGTTGGGGGATGGGGGAAGGAGCTGGCCCAGCAAACCACCCCCCCACCATGGGCCCAGAGCTGCTCAGTCCAGAGACTGTCCCGTGCATCCACCCCGTTGTTTCGGCCTCGTGGGCACTCTTCCTCTTCCTGAGGCCCAACCCGGGCACCCTCAGCCCCTTCCCGACATCTGCCAACACAGCAGTGCTCCCAGCTGTCCCTGTGTCCCCAGTGCCAGCCCCAGACCCCCTGGCTGGAGTCTTGCCTTCTTTGGTGTCCCCCAGAGCAGGAATGGGCTGGGACATCCCCACTCTTGACTTGCAGTCCTGGCTGCCATCCCAGCATGGGTGTAGCTGGGAGATTCCCAGATTTTCTCAGAGAACTCATCCCAGATGCTGATGGGACCCACCTGGAGTGGCTGCATGTCCCCTGTCCCCTTCACCCCCAGGGCTGGTGTTGGGGCACAAGGAGGTGTCTGTGCCTTTCCCAATGGAAACCTCCTGGGACACCATCCTGGAGCTGCTGGGACCACTCCCAGCATCACTGAGACAAAAGCTCCAGTCTGCCAGGATGGCCTGACCAGATCTAGTCCCATCTCTGGTGCCTAGCCCCAAGGAGAGAGCAGAGACCCCAAACCAGCCCCGTGCCCCCTCCCCATCCCAACAAAGGCACATCAGGAGCCACCCAGGCTGGTGTTTTTCCATCTTTTATTTTAAAAGTCATAATTGAAGTTTAACAAAGTTTGACCCCGTTGTTGTCGTGGGAGCTGGGGGGGCACCAGTGGAGAGCCCACTCCTGCTCCCTCCAGCCCCACTCCCCTCGCAGCCCCCCTGGCCTCGGCTCCAATGTCACCACAGGGATCCTTTTAAGGATGTTTATGGGGAGGGGAGGTCCCACCACAAGTGCAGGTGGTCGGGGGTGTGGGCCCAGGGAACCCCCGTGTCCCCTCCCACAGTACAGACATGCAGGGATTTATAAAAGAGGGTCTGGGGGGGACGGAGGGTCCTGCTCAGCCACCATCTGTCCAAGGGACAAATAAAAAAGTACAGCCAGGGCCCAGGGTCACGGAAAACCGTCATCATCGTCCTCTGCCATCTCCTTGGCAAACTCCAGGTCCTGCTGCTCACGCTCCCGCCGCTCCTGGAAACCAAAGGCCGAGGTTGGTGGCAGGTGGGGACAGGAGCCACATCCTTCCCACGGCCACCGTGGCTGCAGGGACCCTGGTGAGATCTCACCTCTGCAGATTCCAAGTCCTTGTTGTAAGATTTGGGTGGGAATCTCATGGCCTGGAGACAAAGAAGAGGAGGAGCTCAGAGCTGAGCCAGCCCTGAGCCGTGTCCTGGCACCCGGGGACACGGCGTGCTCACCTTCACGGACATGTTGTGGATGTCGAGGCAGAAGGAGATGCGCTGGTGGAAGGCCAGCTGGGGCTCCCGTGTGGAGTAGATGTCGATCATCTCCTTGGACTGGACGTAGCCCTTCTCGTGGTTGATGCTGGCCTCGATCACGCCGTCCCGGATGGCCTGCGAGCCCGGGCATGGGGCAGGGCACGGGGCGTCCCCGAGGGCTCACACAGAGCGGGGACGTGGCGCCCTCAGTGTCCCCAGTTTTCCCTGGAGGAGCCTCAACCCAAACCCAGCGGCGCCGCAGGGAGGGGGTGGGGGGAATGGGGTAGGGTGGGGAGCTGTGGGCACCCCGGGACCCCAAAGGGATGGGACTCCCACCTTGGCAACGATGAACTCGGCGTCCTCGGGGCTGTCCAGCTGCAGCTTCTGGGCGATGTCGGCCAGGGAGATGCGGGAGTAGGAGAGGCTGATCATGCGGACACCTGCAGGGGAAGGGAACAGGATGCAGCCCCCCAGACCTGCCCATCCTGGCAAGGGTCCCCAAACACCCTCTGACCTGTCTTGATGACGTTGTGCCTCAGCCGAATGATCAGGGTGTAGGTGCCATCGGCCTGGAACTTGTCCCCAAACTGGTCAAGGACTTGGTTGAACTTGGCCAGGTTCCCCGTCCTGACGGCTGGAGGGAAGAAGGTGGGAATGGGGGAAGGAGAAAGGCTGGGGAAAGCGAGTCAGGGCTGGCTGACTTCCTCCTTCTCCTCCTTCCCAAGTGGCATCCGCATCCAAGTCCCACCAAGGGGAGAGAAGAGAATTTCCACTGGGTCCCTTCCCACTCAGGATATTCCATGATTCTCTGACATGGCAGGGAGGACAGACAGGCCGTACCCTGGGTCAGCAGGAAGTAGGGCATGAGCGAGCGCTTGAGCGAGGGCTGCCGGAACTGGAGCCTGTCTGGGATCTCCCCGAGGAGCAGCTCCACCACGATGAGCAGCTTGTGCACCTGGGGCACAGCGAGAGCCTGAGTGAGTCCCCATCCCTGTCCCTGTGCACTCCAAGAGGTCTTGCACCCATCCTTGTGTGGCACGAGACCCCAGGAGATCCCAAATCCGTTCCTGTCCCTGTGGGGCCTGGAAGGTCCCAGATTTGTCCCTAGGAGGTCCTGCCCCTGTCATTCCTGCAGGGCCCAACACCCTGAGAGGTCCCAAACCTGTCCTCATGGGGCCTGACTCTGAGAGATCCCACACCTGTCCCTGTGGAGCCCAACCCTGGGGAGTCCTGGACCTGACCCTGGGAAATCCCAAATTCCAGGGGCCCCTACTCCATGGGGCCTGACATCCCAGAAGGTCCCACATCCAAGCCCAGTGAGATCCCAACGCTGAGGGGTCCCAGAGCCAAGCCAGGGGGTTCCTGCCCCTCCCTGCTCACCGTCTGCTTGAAGCCCACGGCCGTGTGCTGCGGGGCCTTGCGCAGGGCGTTGGTCATGGTGCGCCGCGCCTCCGAGTATTCCAGCTGGATGGCCTTGATCCGCCCTGCGCCCACACGGGGCGGGTGGGGAAAGCCACCCAGTGAATCCAACCCGACCTACACGGATGGGGCTCCAAATCCTGCCTGGAAGCCCCACCTCCAGCTGCTCAAAGGGGTTCTCTGAGGAACCGGAGCCCTCGGTGTGGGACGCCGGGAGCCAGGGCAGGCACCGAGCTCTGCTCACCTGTGTAGTACAGGTACCGAGCCCACTCGTTGTTGTTGGCCTGCTCGGGGAACACGGACTTGGAGACCAGCTTCTCAGCCTGGTCGTAGAGGTTGTAGTGGAGGTAATTCCTCAGGAGCAGGTTCAGGAGCGTGGCCTGGCCGTCGGCGTCGTGGCGCGGCGTGGCCGTGCGGAGCGGGGCGTGCAGGAAGCTGCGGGGAGGGACAGGGAGTCAGGGAAGAGGGAGGAGAACAGGGGGATCAAGTTCAGGGACAGAGGGACAGGGAGTCAGGGAAGAGGGAGGAGAACAGGGGGATCAAGTTCAGGGACAGAGGGACAGGGAGTCAGGGAAGAGGGAGGAGAACAGGGGGATCAAGTTCAGGGACAACCCCCCACACAGGACCCAGCCCACCTCCGGACCACGTCGAGTTTGTTCAGGAATTCGTAGATGCGGGAGTGGTAATAGTAACACTTGGCCACCACCAGGTCCAGGGCCCGGCGGTTCTGGGAGCTGATCTTCTGCATCAGGTCATCAGACACTTTCTGAGCCTGCAGGAGGGGAAGGGAGCTCAGGGCAGGGGGACTGATCCCAGCAGAGAGCACCTGGGGTGTGGGGCAGAGCCTGGGGGTGCCAGCGAACAGTGCTGGGATGAGGGCACAGCAAGGGCAGAGCCAGGGGATGCCCGGGGAGCAGGAGCACTGCAGGGCAGCTCAGGGGCCTCACCTCGGGGTACCTCTTGCTGTTCATCAGGTAGATGACGAGCAGCAGCTGCAGGTAGGCCTCCACCTCTGGCAGCAGAGGGGCTGAGGCTGCTTTCCCCGTCCGTGGGCGGAACTGCAGCTCAGCTTCTGTGTCCATGGACTGAGGGGAGAGAGAAATTCTGGATCCCTGTCCCTGTGTGGAGACAGCTCTGCTCCAGGTGTGACAGGAGCCAGCCCAGGACTGCAAGGACTGTCCCTGCTCACGTGTGTCTCAGCAGAGGAGCTACTCATCCTCAGTGTCCCCAAACCCCACTGCCCTGTTCCAGAGGCTCCTTGGAGAGGGGAAGAATCATGGAATCCCAGACTTTTCTGGGTTGGAGGGACCTTCAAGTTCATCCAGTCCCACCCCCTGCCATGGGTAGGGACACCTTCCACTAAACCAGGTTGCTCCAAGCCCCATCCAACCCAGCCACAGACACCTCCAGGGATGGGCCAGCCACTACTTTCCTAGGAAATCCATTCCAGTGCTTCCCTGACCTCACAGCAAAGAATTTCTGGCCAATATCCTATCTAATCCTGCCCTCTGTCAGTGGCTAGCCATTCCCCCCTGTCCTGTCACTCCAAGCCCTTTTAAATAGTCCCTCTCCATCTTTCCTTTTGCTTCTTCAGATACTGGGAGGCCACAGTTAGGTCACCCATAAACCTCTTCCTCAGGCTGAACTATCCCAATTCTCCCTGTCTTTCCTCACAGCTGAGCTGCTCCATCCCTTTGACTATCCTCTGGATTCACTCCCATCCTACGGATTCAGCTTCCTGTGCTGGGACAGCTCTGCTGGGGGGTGTCACCAGAGCAGGACAGAGGTGAGGGCAGGCATCCCCTCCCCACTCCTGCCCCTACCTCCTCCAGGAACCCGAGCAGGAAGTCCCTGACAGTGCAGTTGGAGGTGAAGAAGCCGTGGATGGCCTTGTGCAGGACGTTGGGGTTGAGGCGGCGGGAGGTGGAGGGCAGAGCCCGCAGCGCCCGCAGCACGTAGCGCGGCTCCTTCCCCGACACCGCCTTCTCCAGCTGCTTCACGTGCTCCTTGATGTCTGCGGGGGCACACCGACACCCCTCACCCCAAATCCTCTGCCACCAGCACCCCAGAGCAGAGCCAGGCCTGCCCCCTCGCCCCGGCCTGCTGTTCTGAGGTGCCTCTGCCCATGGTGTCCCCAGCGCTGCCCTCAGGGCTGGCCCTGCTTGGAGCAGGGGGCTGGTGAGGAGCCTTCTCACTCCTCCTGAAGGGCTCCAGCCTCCCTCTGCACCCCCGTGGGGGTCTGCAGCCCCCCTGTGCCTCACAGTCTGTTCCCAAAACACATCCTCACAGAGCTGCCCCAACTCCTTTCCACAGCGATCCCCCCAAAACACAACTCCATCTCCCATCCTTCAGCGACTGTCCCCAAAACCATCCTCCCCCTTCCCTTCCTTCACACACTGCCCCAAATACCCTTCTCCACAGCGTCTCCCGCAGAGAAAACACACCTGCCATCTCCATTTCCCTCTCCGTGCCCCCTAAATCCCCCTNTGTACCTCCCCCCAATCCCTTTCCTCCAACACTCCCCGTCTCAGGGGTCCCCCCGACCTCTGCCAGCTCCCTTCTACCCCCAAGACCCCCCAGTTCCCCCCGCACCGCCACAGACACCCCCATTACAACAGCACCCCCCCCTCACCCTCCAGCGTGATCGCGTCCAGCTCCCGCTGCGGCTGCCGCTCTCCGGCCGCCTCGGGGGCCACCGGCGCCGCCTCCTCGTGCATCTCGACGTCGGGGGGCGCGGGCGGGGGTCCCTCCGGGGGCGCCTTGGCCTTGTCGCCGCGGCGGCGGGACGCGCCGTCCTGCTTCATGGCGTGACACTGCACAACGGGCCGCCAGGCGCGACCAGCCGAGCGCCGAGCGACACACGGTCGTCTCCTTCCGCCTTCCGCTCGGCCGTTTCCGCCGTCGCTCGGGTTGTTCCGCCGCGCTTTCGGATGTCTCCGGCGCCGCTCGGCGAGTTCCGTCGCGCCCGCTCGTGGAGTTCCGTGACGCTCTCGGCTATTTCCGTGGTTGCTCGTAGATTTTCGCCGCATTCTCGGGCGTTTTGGCCGAGCCCTCTCGGAGAGTTTCGGCATCGATCGGCTTCTTTCGCCTCACTCCCTCGGGGATCTCCGTAGCGCTTTCGGGCGTTTCCGCCGGACGCTGAGCTGTTCCCGCCTTTTGGGGGCGCGGGCGAGGGCGAGTCTTCGCTGAGGCGTAGCGCGAGCTCCCGTGAGGGGCTTGTCTGCGACGGAGGATCCTGTGAAGGGTCTCGTGAGGGGCCGCGCTGGGGCCAGATCGGGGATCCCGTGAGGGGTCCTGTGGGGAACCGGGCTGGAGCCAGGTCGAGGATCCCGTGAGGGGTCTCATGAGGGGCCAGGCTGGGACCGGAGATTCTGTGAGGGGGCAGGTCGGGGATCCCGTGAGGGGTCTCATGAGGGGCCGGGCTGGGACCGGAGATTCTGTGAGGGGGCAGGTCGGGGATCCCGTGAGGGGTCCCGGAGGGGCCCGACTGGGGCCAGGTCGGGGATCCCGTGAGGGGCCGGCCTGGGACCGGAGATTCTGTGAGGGGTCCCGTGAGGGGTCCCATGAGGAGCCACGCTGGGGCCAGGTCGGGGATGCCATGAAGGGTCCCTTGTGGTCCATATGGGGTCGGCCTGGAACCAGGGAGCCCATGAAGGGTCCCTTGAGGGGCTTGGGCATCCTGTGAGGGGCTGGACTGGGATCTGAAAGCCCGTGAGTGGTCTGGCGAGAAGGCGGGCCGGGAGTGAGGGTCCCATGAGGGGCCAGGTCGAAGCTGGGGGTTCTATGAGGGGTTTGGTCTGGGACTGGGGCCAGAGGGTCCCATGAGGGTTCCAGGTTGGGGTCGGGCTCCCCTCATAGCTCTTGCAAGGCAGAGCCTGGCCCCTGGTGCTGGAGGTCCTCCCAGAGCTGTCAGTGCCCACACAGGTGAGTAGTGCTGCCCCTTGCTGCAGGCACCTCTGGCCACCAGGGACCCTCCCAGGGCCCCAAAGCCTGAGGGACTGCCTGACTTCCCCACAGAGCTAAGTACCTGTGCTTTTCGAACAGCATCCCAAGCTTGTCAGATGTGCTGTGGGACCAAAACCATACAAAATTAAGAATTTCACTTTGAGAACACGCAGATGCATAGTAAGAATGTCCTCTTTATTTATAAAGTGATAATGAGAGTACGTTGCTCTAAAGTGCTGCTTGTGTCCCTCGAGCATCTCAGGGATGATGGCAGTGCTGGGACCAGGGAGGTGTCAGTGGAAGGAAATCCACTTTGATATCTAACCTTTATTATCCATAATGAGTTTTCTTGCCTTAAATTTCCTTTTGTCAGCCAAAGCAGCTTTGAGCATCAACAAAAATCATATTGGGAGAGAAACCTGCGTTGTCAGCAGAGATATCCCAGTGTTTTACAGAGGGTTTCCCTGGGCAGGGCCAGGTACCTCCTTCTCAGGGCCACTCAGGAGGTTGAGGGCGTAGAGGGCCACAAACAAGGCAGCCATGGCCTCAAAGGGTTGGTCCCTAGGGAGAGCTGATCCATCTTCCTGGAGCTGCACTCCACTCAGCTCCACCAGGGCAATGGTTAACGCCTGTTCTTCCTTGTGTGGGAAGGAGAGCAGCCCAGCATCCACCTGGAAAGGCTCCTTCCCGTTATCCAGGTCATGTTTCAGGAGGTTTGCAACCTTCACAGCCACAACAAAAAAAGCAAAATCAGGATTTCAACCAGCTGCCAGCTTGTGACATCAGTATGGAAAATGTTCCAATGAACATAGCCCCCGCCTCCCCTTGAAAGGAGCCAAGTGTGATTTGTGTTCTCACCAGGTTCAGCTGTTGGGACACAATCTTCCTTTCCAAGGATTCCAGCAGCAGCAGCAACTGATCTTCTGTTAACTCTGCAGAAATAAACTGGGTTTGGTTCCAAAACCTCGCACCAAGGTGATGGAGGTTACTGGTGGGATAGCAATGGAGATCAGGATGGGAAAGAGTGAAGAGGATGGGAAGGCTGATCATTTCTTGTAAAAAGTGCCCATTTGGTCAAAGGTTCTTTGGATTTTTTAATAGAAATGATTTGTTCAGGCTCACTGTGAGAGTGATGTGGCTGTTACTCTCAGAATCATGGAATATGGAGTTGGAAGGGACCCGGAAGGATAATCGATGTCCAGCTGTGTCCCTGCACAGGACACCCCAAGAATGCCAGAGTGTGCCTGACAGCGTTGTCCAAGCGCTCCTGGAGCTCTGTCAGCCTTGGGGCTGTGACCATTCCCTGGGCAGTGTGTTCAGTGCCTGAGCAGCCTCTGGGATAAGAACCTTTCCCTGATATCCAGCCTAAGAGTCCTGGGCACAGCTGCAGCTGTTCCTCAGGTCCTGTCCCTGGTCAGCAGAGCAGAGAAGCTGTGACCAGAGTTTGAGAGAGCCCTGGAGAGGGGCAGAGGGGATTTGTGTCCTCTCCCCTCCATGGGACTCTGATGTATGTTCCAGATGAGGAGGAAGAGGAGGAGGAGTAAGCGAGGAAGGCAGGAGGGAATGGCAGGACTGGGAGTCATCGCTGCCTCAGTTTCCCTCTTAAAGACCCAAAGCCTCACCATGCAAAGCATCAAGGATGTAGATTATTCCCTCTGCCAGCAGAAGGAGATGATCTCTTGGAGAGTGCTGTAAGCTGCTGTACAGTTCTTTTAAATGTGGGCTCTCAGTTTTCAGCTCATAGCCATCATTTTGTTCAGCAACATCCTCCATCTGTGGGAAGAAGGAGAAGAAATGTCAGGATTTGAGGGCAGAGGCTGCTGCTTGTCCAGAGCAGAGAGATGTGCTGAGGGAGGGAATTTTGGATGGACAGTTGTGGCACAGCACAGGTGACTTGTGGGACAAGAGGTGTGGTCCTGGATGTGTCTGTGTTTATAAATCATGGCAGTAAGAAAAGCTTGACTTACTTTCTGGCTGAGCTCTTGAAGGAGGTTCCTGTCTCTCATCACAGCTTTGATGGTGTTTAAGACAATGAGCAGCAGGTCAGGAGACAACTTGGAGAAGATCCGGCAGGAGTATGAAACTTCTCTCTCCACTTCTCCTAATTTTCCTTTTGAGGGTCCTGCAAACCAGGAATCCAAATCTGTCACTTCTGACCTAGGAGGTCACAGGCAGCTCTAAACTCAGAGTCTGAAACACTCTTGATTGTTTTTGAAGCAATATGGAATTTGGACAGTTGTGATGTCTCAGGGAAGATGCAAATGAATCGCTTCTGGTGTTTTGTTTTATGCTGGGAGGTTCCATCTTACCCAAAGGAGCTGAAAGTTGTGCATGTGGAAGCAGTAAAATACATTACTTACCATCAGCGACATAAGCTTCCTTTCTCACAGGTTCTGCTGGGAAATAATCCAGATCTGAAAGAGGATAAAAAAAGGGAAAGTTTTCCATACCAGCCTTCCCAGTGGTGGTCACCCACCCAGTTTCCTCCTTGACTCTTGTCTTCTGAGTAGGAAAGGAAAAGAAACAGAAACTCTGCTCTGTGTGCCATTTTTCAACAGGAGCTCTGCAGTTCCTGTAATGCAGATCTGATACTTCCTTCTTTCTTTTCTTTATTTACCCCCCCACCTCAAGCAGCATCTTTGCCCTTATATGTGTTGTCTGACCTCCCCAGGTGATTTGTGTTCCTCACACTGCCTCTTTGCAGACAAGCTGAGGATAGCTCTGGGGCCAAGTGATACTTCAGAAAATGTTCTTCCTCTTCTGCTCTCTTTCTGGAAGAATAGAACTGGTAACTTCTGGAAGTTTCTTACCCCATGCTCCATCTCTAATGTGTAGCTTCATGGTCCTGAAGGCCAGAGTGCAGCCCTTGGGTATGACTATGCTTCGTTTGTCCTCCCTGGTGCTCTGGATAAAGAAAGGAACCAGTTTTCAGGATAAAGAAAACAACCCAGAACACCTGGGTGCTGGTGTTGGGGAAGCAAGGAGAGAGAAGCCAAACCTTTGTACAGAGTGTGGCGTAAAATTTGGCCTTGAAGCCCCCGTCTGCCTTGGTGGATTCCTTGTAGACAGCCTCCTCCAAAGCTTCGAGGATTTCAGTGACCACATACAGCTTGATGTCTGTTCTCTGTAGCTGTCGGATGAAGGAATGATCCATGTTGATTTCCCTAAAAGAGGAAAAGGATGGGAAGGGTTTGGAGCAGCAGGAGCAGCTGAGGCAGCTGAGGGAGATAAACCTGTAAAAGGGAGATTCAGCTGGGACCTTGTCACTCCACTCCCTGTCTAACCTGGCCTAGTTAGAGGGAGTTCATGCCCTAAGTTCTTAATCTTGGTTTTAGGCTATTGAAAATCCATTGTTGACCTGGTGTGTGCTCCCTCTGTCATTCCTTACCTTTCTCTTCTCAGTTTCTCCAGTGACTCCAGTGATATGCTCTTCTTCTGTGGTGTAATGGAAAACTCTTTGGACAAGAAGGCACCTCCTTGCAGCTCTACACTTGCAGGGTCAAATGAGATGCTGAGACCTCCATCAGCTTGGTCAGCGCTGGTTTTTGTGAGAGTAAATTGGCTGGAATCTTGAAGGAGTGACTCTGAAATAATTCCATATGTTATCTTAAGCAGGTTTACACAGACTCAGCACTGTAAGTGTATCATACACAAGAAAGCTGGAACATGGTGCAGTTTAGGCACAAATGGTTCAAAACCATTATTTATGGTATTTGATAAATTCATGTTGGTAAATTCATATTGATAAATTTGGGCTTTACCTGTGCTTTTACCATCTTCTCCAGGCAGCAGCACATCATCCAGTGTGAACCCTGTCCGCTGGTAGTAGGGAGCTGGGTGGAATATGGTTTTTGGTTTGCATTTTTTTTTCAGTAGATAGAGAGGCCTGAAGTGCTCATTGTCTACGATGCTCTCGACAGGGACCAATTCTTTGCGTGGATCCATTTGATTTGCGATGAATTTGGTGAGTTTTTTAAACATTCTGTCTGTAGCTGAAGTTTTGAAGCAAAGCCGAGTGGATTTGTGCCCTGGGAAAGAGGGAACACAAGCTAAGCTGAATTACTGGACATAACAGGAGGACATTGTAACAAAGCATGACTTTAATGATTAAGAACAGTTCAGAGTAACGACTCAAAATCCCCCTCATTGTCCGAGGACACAAGTTTCACAGGGTTGTTACAGGGCATATTTGGAGAGGAAGCAGCAGGAGCTGTGGTTTGTTTGGCCTTGTGCCCTTTGTTGGCGAACGCCGGTGATTGCGCAGAGAGAGCAGAGCTAGCAGAGCCTCAGGGTGCTGATTTTGGGGACAAATGTTCACCAACACAGAGAGAAATCAGCTGAGCCCAGCCTTGTTGGGCAGGCTGTGGTGGTGTTCAGGGGAGGGCTGTTGTTTGGGGGCCAGAAGGAAATCCCCCTTTGTTTTCTGTGACAGTTTGTTCTTACCAAAAAGTTTCAATTTCTCTTTTCTGGTGTTTTACGGGATGGAGCTGGGGAGGGAAAATTGAGCAATCCAGACTGGGTGTGGGGGACCATAAAGCTCAACAAATTCTCCTCCCTGCCGTGGGAAGGGACACCTTTGACTATCCCAGATTGCTCTAAGCCCTGTCCTGCCTGGCCTTGGACACTTCCAGGGGTCCGGGGGCAGCCACAGCTTCTCTGGGCAACCTCTTCTGGTGCCTCATCACCATTGGAGGGAGGAATTTCTTCCCAATATCCCATCTAACCCTGTCCTTCTTGAGTTTAAACCATTCCAAAGACAAACAGCCTTACTTAGCTTAGTAGCCCTTGCAGGACTCATTCCCATGAAAATGTTCAAGAGGAGAAGAAAAGCTGAACTAGAGCATTTAACAGAGAGCTCCCACCAACCCTCTGCCGTACCCGAAGCTCTGGGATAATGCACTTGCCTGTTTGTGGGGTGGTGAGCGTGCAGAGCAGAGCGTGGGGCTGCTGAGGTGATGTGGCCTCCGGAAGGAAGTTCTCTGCCTTCCCTTCTGCTCAAAAGTGTAGGAGTGTTTGCTAAGTACAGGAGCCGTGTGTCACACAGGAAGCTGGCAGCACCACAACTGCAGAGCAAAGAGTAAATTGATTTCTCTCACCTTGCTAACGGGGGGCTCCCTGAAGCAGCTCCTGGGCAGGGGCAGTTTTAGACCTGATCTGTGCTGGAAGATCCCTGGCAGTTCCCAGCAGCTTATCAGGAGTTGTTCTCAGCTGTGAGGTCACTTCAGCAATTTTATATCCTCATCACCATGGAAGCGTTCCACTTCCACGAATCGGCTGTTGCTTGCGTAACACTTCCT
>VXBQ01016753.1:0-18026 GCA_013400175.1 Phainopepla nitens | reverse complement strand
ATGGATGGATGGATGGATGAACAACAGCAATAGAAAATACATTGAAAACACCAAGATCCCTCCTAAAGCTGGATGGCTGTCCTGGCTTTGACCCTCAGGTGAGTTCCAGCTCCCAAGTCACCCTCTATCAACCCCCCTGTAAAGCAATTCAAGGTAGACTTGCAGGTTCAGGAGGAAGCTGTGAGGTCTTTTCATGCACATTTTCTCCTTCAAAAACAGTGTTAGCTTGTGTCTCCTGCAGCGACAGGGATGTCTCCTTGCTCTGCCCTCTCTGTACCTAGGAAGTTGTCCTTTGCAGGGGAAGATCCTGATTCAGCAAAATATTACACCTAAAATTAACCTGAAGCCCATCTGTGCTCCTTGAAACAAGTGGCACTGGGAGCTGGTTTGAATATTCTGCCACACAGTCACGTCTCAGGATTGAGACATGATACGGGATAGGTATTTAAATGTTTTGTTTAATCAAGAAGTGATAAAAGAGCTGCTGACAAGGAGGTGGAAGCAGTGGCATACATGATATCCTGAAAGCACATATGAGCAATCCAAGGTTGTTGGACTCCCTGTGAGAAACTTGGACCAAGGAACGGGGTGTGGGCTTGTCCCTGGAGTGTCCCAGCACTGCCCCAGCTCCTGAAAACAGCAGTTTGCTGCCTCTCACCCTGCTGGCCCGACCACCTTGCACCAAACCCTCCTGGCAGCTGGGAGCTGCAGCCACACCGAGGAGGGAAACTTGCTCAGGGGAGTGGAACCGGCGGCTTCTCCCCGGAATGTTAATTAATGAACAGCCACACTCTGGGCATGCTGCATCCTCCCAGCACCTTGTGACTGGAAAGAGCAATGAGTGCAGTTCTCATCTGGAGATTTCCTGGGGGGATTTTGGCCTGTCCTAGGCAGGATCAGCAGGATCATAGAATCACAGAGTGGCTTGGCTTGGAATGGACTTAAAGCTCATCTCGCTCCCACCCTCTGTCACAGACGGGGGCACCTTCCACTTCCCACTATCCCAGGGTGCTCCAAGTCCTGTCCAGCCCGGCCTTGGACACTTCCAGGGATCCAGGGGCAGCCACAGCTTCTCTGGGTAACCTATGCCAGGGCCTCCCCATCCTCACAGGGAACAATTCCTTCCTGATCTCTAAACTAAGTCTCTCTTAATTTGAAACCATTCCCTCTGCCATTCCCAGGACTGTTCATCATGTTCAGGTCTATGAATTAAGTTTCTCTTTATTGAATCATAGAGTCATGGAATATTTTCTGTTTGGGAGGACCTTAAAGAACATCCCTGCCATGGGCAGGGACACCTTCCACTAAATCAGGTCACTCAGATCCTTACCCAGCCTGATATTTTAACATCTCCAGGGATAGGGAGTCCACAGCAACAAGACAGGAATGGGAATGTCTCACAGGAATGGGAATTCTTTCCTCCCTTAAGGTGAAACATTCCAAGTGCTGCAGAGTGATTAGTCAAGCCTGCACAACCTCTGCTGGTGGTGGAAGGACAATTAAGAATGTTTTGGGTCAAGGTAGGTCTCATTCAACAGGCCCAGCTTTGCAGTATTTACCTGGACAGTCGCCCCACTGAAAGTACAGTGATCTGTAAGACTTAGATCAAGAGTTATTGTTTGCTGCTGTTTCAGCTTCTTTTTTCTTCTATGTTTTTTTTTTTTTTTAAATCTTCCTTCCATTCTGCCCTAAAAATGCCAGAGCTTGTTATCCTCTCTGAGACTCAACCTGAGCATTTGTGCCGCAGACTCCCTCATGCCCCTTCTGATCAGCCTAACCAGCAGAGAACCGAGCTCCTCTCACTTCTCTTTGAGGAGCCCTTGCTGTCCTCCAGCTTTGCTTGACCTCCATGGGGTTCCCTCTGTCCTGCCCTGCCCATCCCCTGAGCAGAGCAGCAGGTGGGTTTCTCTGGTTCTGGCTGGGTTGCCTATGGGACATGCCGCAAGGAGCAGTTTGTGATGCTTCCCAAAGACCAAACTCACCATTCCTGGCTCTCTGGCAACCCATGAAGCAAGACTCAAAGTGTCACCTAATCAAAGGATCTGTCTCTGAACCAGATTCTTCTCACTCTGTCTGGTCTGGGTTGCCCTTGCCTAATTTCACCCCTCTAAAAGTTAAATTTCTGTGCAGTCAGCAGAAAAAGGATGGGTTCCTCCTGTCCCAAAATACATGCCCAAAACAGGGAGGGGAATTGCCTTCCAGTTGCGCTGGCATCCTTTCCAAATCCTCCAGAGAAACTCTGAAGGATCAGCTTGGA
The DNA here is from genome assembly GCA_013400175.1 of Phainopepla nitens. Lineage (NCBI taxonomy): Eukaryota > Metazoa > Chordata > Aves > Passeriformes > Bombycillidae > Phainopepla > Phainopepla nitens. Next base: position 15,769 of record VXBQ01016753.1, on the reverse strand, counting down.
CAAGGAAGATGTCCAACTTCCAGATGGCTAAAACAAGGTGAGCTGAATTCCCACGCCTGGTTTCATGTTTAGGAACCTCACAAGGAAGAGCGCTTCTTCCACTGCTTTATTAAGCAATCTTCAAGCTTATTTATCTCTTCCTTCCAGTCTCTTTAAATGCCACTGAAGTTGCTGTCACCACAAATCAGAGTCACCAGAACTGCCTTTCAAAGCAAAACTCCAAACTGAGAAGAAAAGACGTCGCTGGGCAGCAAACCGCGACGGGTTGTGTATTGCAGGGACAGGAGCACGGGGGCTGCTCCAGCCTCTCCTCACCGTGGGCCAAACTGCTCCTGTGCATCCTCTGGGGGAGCAGGGTGCCCCAGGAGCACTACAGCTTCAAATCTTTGCACTTCAGGAGGACTTTCTTTAGAAAATAGGTTGTTAAAAATTGGGACAGGCTGCCCAGTGAGATGGTAGAATCCCCATGCCTGGAAGTGTGTAAGGAACAGCTGGAAGTGACATTGAATGCTCTGGTTTAGTTGACAAAGTGTTCCAAGTTTGGACTTGATGCCCTTTGAAGACTTTTCTAACCTGTATGATCCTGAGAAATCAAGGATTCACCTCACATTTTCTCCCCACTGTTGGCCATTACCAAAGTCCTGTAAGAAACATATAGCAAAACAGCTATTTGTCTTTAATAATCCCACCTTCCACACATTTTCACCCCACAGGACTCCTTGAACTCATTGCCGTTTGCCTCAAACACGCTTCCCTCCCTAGTTCACATTCTGGAGCAGAGCAGCAGTTGTTTCCTATTCCCAGTCCCCGAGTCCTCCAGGATTTTGCAGGCTGTGCAGATGTCCTGGGTCCCTCTGGAGAGGTTTGTCACTGTCCAGCCTCGGCAGCTGCGTGTCCCCGCGGTCCTCACGCCCCAGCAGTTCTCAGGCAGTTTCTCTCCAAGCTCTGGCACGAGTGGGGATCAATGGGTGCTCCCCAGTGGTGGCTGATCAGCTGGTAAATGGGGATTTGCTCCAGGAGTTATGTGCACCTGCCCCAAGGTGATGCTGCAGGCGGTGTTTGAGTCCCGAGTGAGCCCAGGCTGGACAGTGAGATTTGGGAATGGTGATTTATACAAGAGCTGGAAGAAGTGAAGCAGAAAAGAGCTGAGGGAATAAAGGGGGTTTTATGTCTTTCTGATTTCCTGAGGAGACAAGGCTAGGGAGATCACACCCTCAGAGTGCCCATCCCTAATTTTCTGTGTCTTTATCACTCCTATCTGCTCCAACAATTCCTTCATCTCTCCAACAGTTTCTACTAGACCCCAAGGAGACAAAAGACATCAGTGTCTTCTCCCAGGTGAAGCTGCAGATGACAGGCACAGCTCCCAGAGAAGGGAAATCTTAAAGTCACTCCTTGTTCAAAGATTGTTGGTTTCACTTCATTTGGGGATGGGCTTTGAGGATGAGGCTTTGAGCAAACTCATCTAGAGGAAGGTGTCCCCACTCATGGAATGAGATGATCTTTAAGGTCCCTTCCAACTCAAACCATTCCGTGATTCTATAATTTGTTTAGATTATTTTTTTTTCTAATGAGTGATTTTGTTTGATTAGAAACAAACTGCATCCCCAATAGGCATCTATACATTTTAGTTATCATATAACATCGCTCTGCTCATGAGTTCTGTGTAATGAACTTTATGACATTCCCAAATTATTTGCCATGTGCTGGTTAACTGGCACTCTTAACCAGGGAAAGACAACTTGAGAAAGGGTGAGAGGATTCAAAGGACACATTCATACCTGAAAAAGCTATTTGAAAATAATTTTCAATGGCTATTCAGGTTTTTTAGCAGAAAACTCACTCTATAAATGCCACAGTTGAACACAATGAAATTGAAATTCATTTTCAACATCAAAGAAACACTTCTATAAATCCTACTGTGCACTCAAAGGTACCAATGCCAGGTGTCTGGGTAGTGGGGATGCTCAGATGGTTTTCCAGATGTCACCTATCAAGAACAGTCCTGGGAGGAGGATTTGGGGGTGCTGGTGAGAGGCTGAACATATCTTGGCCCTGAAAGCCCCATGTCCTGGGCTGATCCCACTGCATGGGCAGCAGGGGAGTGGGGGATTCTGCCCCTCTGCCCTGCTCAGGTGAGACCCCACCGGGGGTCCCCAGCACAGGAAGGACTTGGGCTGGAGTGAGTCCAGAAGAGGCACCAAAATGACCAGAGGATGGAGCACCTCTTCTGGAAGGAAAGGCTGAGGGAGTAAGGATTGTGCAGCCTGGAAGAGAGAAGGCTTTGGGGTGACATGATTGTGGCCTCCCAGTGGCTAAAAGGAGCCAAGAAGAAAGTTGGAGAAACACCATTTACAAGGGCCTGGAGAGACAGGACAAGGTTTCACCCTGAAGGGAACAGGGTTAGATGGGATATTGGATACAGGAATTTTTCACTGTGAGGGTGGTGAGGCCCTGGCACAGGGTGCTCAGAGAAGCTGTGGCTGCCCCTGGATCCCTGGAAGTGTCCAAGGCCAGGCTGGACAGGGCTTGGAGCAGCCTGGGACAGTGGGAGGTGTGGCAGGGGGGGCAATGAGGAGGTTTTTTAGGTCCCTTCCAACCCATTCCATTACTGTATGAACTCATGTGGTATCATGAACAACCCATGAAATAACTTTGTTGTCCTTGGCAGGACGGTGCAGGTTTGGTTTTTTCTGCGTTAACCTAAATTTGGTGTAGGGTTGTTTTGTTTCTCTTAAGCTCAACAACAGGTGCTTCTCTCCAGAGCACAAACCAAAGTCCAGTTACTTTCTTGGAGCATAATTCCTCTCTCCACAGGCACTTCAGGAGGAGCTCTATCAACACAGCAACCAACTCTGCTCGGCAAAGGTAAATCTCCCCCACCAGTGCATCGCTGCTGTCTGAGGGTGGCCTGACAAATCCATTGACATGACATAAGGAAAGATTTAGGAGAGGTTTGGGAGCATAATAAATGAATCCCCCATCGAGTCGACTCTACGTTCCTTGGATCTAGCAAGCAATCACAATAAGCCCTTTGGATTACTTGAGACAAATGCCTGTCTGCACAACAAATCACCGCAGATTGCTTATGACAGCCAAATGAGACGTCCTTTCAGAACATCACCAGCAACTCTCACAGCTCTGGAGCACATTTTACAGCAGGAGTTAAGAAATCTTAAAAAAACACATCACCTCTTTCGGGTCTTCTTTCATGGGATGAAGACAAGTGACTTCTAATCTGCTCTTCCAGGGCAGTTTGGCCGCATTGTTCACTACATGGCATCAGAGCTTTCGTGTTGTCTTCGGCATTCCAGGTTACTAAAGGATTATATCCATAGACTGTGGTAATCCCTGAATATTTAGAAAATACACACACGGCTCTCCAAACACCAGACATCTGCCCCATGGTGCTGCACATCTGCCATTCCCATGGATTTCTGAACAATTTCCTTTGATGAGCAGGTTTATTCCAACGGAAATCGACAAATGAGAGCGGCTCCTGCTCCCCTTCCCCGGCTCTGCCGAGTCTGCAGTTTTGTAGCTTTACATTTTTATCCAAAACAAAACATGCAGTCAGGCCCTTTGGACATCACACAAACACACATAAATGTTGAAAGATAAGTAGGTTGGAGGCACACATGCGCACTCACAGAAATCTCCTTTGCTAAAAAATCTGCTTCTGAAATGAATACATATTTCTTAAATTAACATATTTTGGAGACACTAACTGCATCTTGAGAGCAGAAAACACATTATTTTGTAGGCGTTTTCGGCAGCACAATACCAACCCCTATTTTTAACTATTGACTAATTATCAGTAGATCTTAATTACATGGTGTGTGGAGGCACTAATAAGTTTACAAATCTGCCAACAACACTAAACACATATGTCTTTGCAAGCATTAGCCTCTCTCTCTTATTTTTTAAAACCTTTTCTCTCTTTCCCCCTCCAATTTGGCAGCAGAAAATCCTGGGAAAGGCTGTAATTGTGGCTGATTAGAAGGCAAGCATCTAAACACCCATTCTTGTGGAGAAAAGAATGGCTCAAAGCACAAGGAGGAATGAAAAGTGAAGCCAGCAGAGCCCGCAGAGTTTGGATTTTCAGCAGGGTGAGAGAAGGGCTGCCTTTGGAGGTGTTAACATTTGTCTTCTCTGCAAGATTCATGGAGCCTTGTGCAGGTTTATTGATTAACTTTGTTTAGGAAACAGTGGCTTGGAGCAACCTGGTCTGTGGAAGGTGTCCCTGCCCACAGCAGGGGGTTGGAATGAGATGATTTTCAAGGTCTTTTCCAACCAAACCATTTTGTGATTCTATGATACAGTCTCTGAGAAGAAGGAGGGTATTATTTTATGCATTTAGGTTTAATATTCTTATGCAAAAAAACAACTCAGCAGGAACTGCCCCGTGTTCTGTTTTGCTGGGTTATGGCACAATGCAGCCAAACCCATTCCAAGGAGATTTTCTGACAGGGTTTTCTCCTCTTGTTCGAGAATTTTGACAAGGTTTTTGCATTCTTAGCTCCTCAGAGATGTTTTACACCACAGCTGGACCCTCACATCTACCAAAATACCTTTCCAACCCAGACCCCACAAAGGTGCCCACGCTTGTGGGCTCTTCCAACAGCCTCGAGTGGGGCTGAGAAATTTTGAGCCCTGGGGATGCTCCTCTTGTGCAGGTTCTGTCACAGGGGGCTGGAGGTCTGCAATGCTCCTGTTAAATACACATTTGGGTGAAGTTTGCCCAGTGCCACTGAGAGGACTCATGGAGATTCAGGAAGCAAAGAGGTCACTGCAGTCAACAGATCTTCTGGAAGTCACAAACTTTCACAGTCTTCTTCAAAAGTTGGTCAAGAGGAATGGATTTAAACTGCCAGAGGGATAGATGGGATATTGGGTAGGAATTGTTCCCTGTGAGGGTGGGGAGGCCCTGGCACAGGGTGCCCAGAGAAGCTGTGGCTGCCCCTGGATCCCTGGAAGTGTCCCAGGCCAGGCTGGACAGGGCTTGGAGCAGCCTGGGATAGTGGGAGGCGTCCCTGCCCATGGCAGGGGTGGAACTGGATGAGCTTTATATTCCCTCCAACCCAAACCATTCTGGGATTCTATGGTTGAACTCAAGCGCTGTCAACTACAGAACTGGACATCTAAAAGTCTGATGGCAAAGACTTCCACGTGCTCCTCCATCAGCTGAGTTTCTGACAAAAAGGAGCATCACCCTGAGATCACCCTCAGCAGAATCCTCTGCACACCCAGCAGCACTTATTCCAAGAGATGATCATTTGAGGAAGGTTTGATGCTGCTCTAGAAGCTATATAGAGGCTATTAATAATATCAAAGTGCTATTAGAAAAAATAAATTATAGTGGAATTGTATGGGCTGGTTTTTAAAATAAATAATTCCAATAATTTGACAAGAAGGAAAATTCATTTTCTCTTTCCAAGTGCAAGTGTAACCAAAGGGTGAAGAATGTCCACATTCTTGGAATAAACACTGGGGACACTTTTAGTCTGTGTCCACGCTGCTGCTGATCTCCTGAATGATTTGCCATGGAATCACTGGATAAACTTGAGTTTTATGACTCCATAAATGAGAGCAGGTGTCTCCTTTGCACATTCATATTTCTAAATGCAGGAGGGTATTTCTGTCTGGGATGATTCAGTGTTTATATTTACACGGTGGAGGAAAGGAGATTATTGTCATTTGCATTGATGAAGGAGGTAGTTGTCACCTTCCAGTTTTTCCATATTGAATCTTTGTTAGCAAATAACATGTCTTGAGTAAAATGAGAGCAGGAGATAATTTAAATGGGCGCCACACTTAGCCCCAGCCATAAAATTACAAAAGTGAATCAACATGAAAGCAAAATCATTTTTTTTTTCCTCAACAATTTAGGTAATTATGGACAAGGCAGGCATCAGTTTTGCCTGCAAAGAAACTGAACCAGTTACTCTGGTGTCTTAGGGCAAAACTTCAGTTCCTTAATTAACAGATTCAGAAATATTGTGTGCGCTGGCAGATGGAAGAAATTAGAAGAGCACTTGGCAAAGCTGGAAATGCTGGTGACTGCACATATCAGAAAGCACAGAGTGTGCCTGAACCAGGACTTCAGAATAGCCAGATTTAATTCTGAGATGTTGTCTGAAACAGCCACGTGATAATTTTTTGCCATAGAGATGAGAGACTTCAGCATCCATTTCAAGCTGGGCAAATCTCATCCGTCCCCTGAGTTATTAAATGACCAGTGCAAAGCCAAATTAATTAAAAGCATTTAAAAATAGAGAAGGGGAATTGGTGATGCTTTTAATATGGTGGAAGAATAAGAGAAAGAAAGAGAGTGTTTGTTATCCTACAAAAAAAGAGTTTTGCACCATTATGGAATAAATAATGTTTATGCCCCATCTTCTTACACTTAATGCCAAGTGGCAAAGGCAGGTGAATGGATTTCCACAAAATAGGGAAAAATTCTATGTTGTTGCCTGAAACTGGAGCCTGTTCCTGCCAAGAGAAACTGATCTAGGAGAGGAGAAAGTCATGGGATGGGAAGATCCCTGGCAGGGGACTGGAATGAGTTGATTTTTAAGGCCCTTTCCATTCTGAGACTCTATGTTCCCACTCAGGACCAAAGTGGGACAAAAGGTGGTTGAAGTGGAGCCAAGGGAAGAAGATGTACTGGGTGCAAAAGGACACAAGAATCAGAATCACATGTGGTGCACAGGGAGAAGAGAAGGGCTGCAAAGGTGTCACCAACACAGAATTAAAGATCATCCAGAGATGGAAGAAACCCACAAGGTTCATCAAAATCCAACACCTGGCCCTGCACAGGACAACTCCAAGGTTCACGCCATAAATTACAGGAATAAAATGGAAGTGGAAATTCTGTCCTCAGGATGAAAAAGGAGAGAAAAGCAAGGACACCTGGCGTGGACAAAGCTTGAGGAAAATGGGCCAGAGAAGATCTCAGAAGATCAGCAGGGTATCAGGGGAAGGTGATTTCTTTGCAGTACTTTGTCTAGAGGAAGGACTAAGAAGAGAAGAAGTAAAGACACCAAGGTGTAGCAGCCCACTCTGGAAAGAGGTAAAGCTTGGGCTGATGTTTCAGCCACAGGGAGATAGAAGAAGCTGAAGTCACCAGTCACCAGTCACCAGTCACCAGTCACCAGTCACCTTTTCCTTGACTTTTTTCCAGAGGCAAACCCAGGTATGTTCGGATTTGTGCACCATCCTGTCTAAATTTGGTTTGATACAAAAGGTCATGCATTTAATTAACAATTCTGTAGTTAAATACAAGAAAATATTCTGTTACATTCAGAGGTTTGGGGGAGGTTTACAGCATCATGAGACCCCACTTGAGGTGCTGCTTCCAGCTCTGGGGCCTCCAACATAAGAAGGACACGGACCTGCTGGACTGAGTCCAGAGGATGCTGTGCAGATGCTCTGAAGGTTCCTTCTGCTCTGGGGCCAGGCTGAGAGAGCTGGGGGTGTTCCCCTGGAGAAGAGAAGGCTCCAGGGAGAGCTCATAGCCCCTTCCAGGGCCTAAAGAGGCTCCAGGAGAGCTGGAGAGGGACTGGGGACAAGGCATGGAGGGACAGGACACAGGGAATGGCTTTAAACTGCCAGAGGGCAGGGATGGATGGGATACTGGGAAGGAATTCTTGCCTGTAAGGGCCTGGCACAGGTTTCCCAGAAGCTGTGGCTGCCCCTGGATCCCTGGAAGTGTCCAAGGACAGGCTGGATGGGGCTTGGAGCAATCTGGGATAGTGGAAGGTGTCCCTGACCGTGGCAGGGCATGGAAGGGGATGAACCTTTAGGTCCCTTCCAGCCCAAACCATTCTGTGATTTAGTGATTATCAATTCTATAAAAACAAGCATCAGGGACTGTGGGAAGGGGAATCATTTTACAGGGAATATACCTTACCTTAGCTAAGGTGTGAAATCCAGCTCCACTTCCTCCCACGTTCCATGGCTCAGCTTTTCTAGTGAGCCAGAAGAACAGAAAATCTGGATGTTACCCACACTTCCCACTGGCACAGGGGCCAACCTTCACCCTGCTTGGGAGGGGAAGCATTGCCTGATAAGTTTATTTTTCACTGAGCTCTGAAGGGCAGCGTGGCACAGTGACAAAAGCAGCCAGCTACTCGATGAGATACATCCCTGCCCTTCAGAGCCAATTAAATCACCGGAATCCCATGGGGGGAAGTAGGAAATGCTGTGTAGTTGCTTTTCCTAAATCCCAGCTTGGAAAAGCACCGAGCAAGTCCATCAAACTGGAGGCCTGAGCTGTTGATGCTTTTCCAAGGGGAGAAACACGGTTCCCTGCACTGCCCACCACCTGCCTTGGCTGAAGAAGTCACGTTGCTCCTTCTTAGTGGATAACGAGTTCCTTGAGGAGCAGGACTGAGGGATTATCCCCTGTTTGGTTTAATGGGAAAGCTGCAAGCACTTCCAGAAAAAAGGCAGGCAGGATGGAAATCCTGGAGTCATCCCCTCCTGGCCAGCCCCCTTCCCTGGGGGGCCCCAGGACCACATCTGATGTCACTGGTTCAGCTGATGGCATGGAAATGGTGTCCCACAAAGGCATTTTGGGGGAAGCAGAGAGAGCAGACAGGTTCCTTTTGATGCACAGTAATAAATGAAAACAGTTGCAGCTCTCAGGAGATTAAAGGGAGCCTGAAGAGAGACGAATAAACCCTGTCACTGCAGGTAAGATCTAGATAATAGGAATGATGAAGTTCGCTAATGCACACGTCTCAAGACCATACTAATTCTTAAATTTGTCAGGAGGTGTCAAGTCATTTAAATGCAACATTTATGTCCAGTAGAAACAAGTTTGGGATTCATATAATTTCATATTTAGCGGGGAATCGGTATCCAGGTTTTATCATGAAACACTTGAGGACCTGAACATGTTTCAGGGACTTGTAAGGACCTGGAAGTGAAGCACCTGGCCCAGCAGTGAGAACAAAACACATTCAGTTCTTTCAAGTCCAGGCTGGATGAGGCTGAACAACCTGGTCTAGTGGGGGATCCCCAGCCCATGGCAGGGAATAGATCCAGATGGCCTTTAAGATCCCTTCCTACCCAAAGCATTCAGTGATTCCATGATTTTATGATCAGCAAGGACCAACACTACAGGCAGTCACTGATATCACTTACCAGTTAATTGCATGGCTAAAACGAAAACTCAGAAATGAAGCCCTCATATAAAAGAGAAGGGATGGAATTGGAAAGGTTCACCAGACATTCCTCACGCTGTCTTAGAGGCAGTTCTCATGATGGCTGTGAACTGGGTTTTCAATAGGGAATATCTGGGACCTCCTGCACCTTTCCTACAGAGCCCAGGTTCACAAAGTGGTGGGTGAGAGCTGGACATGCCCTGGCCACGTGCTCTCACATCCCAGAAAACCCTCATGCCCCGGGCTGATGCCACAGCGTGGGCAGCAGGGGAGGGGGGATTTTGCCCCTCTGCCCTGCTCAGGTGAGACCCCACCTGCAGAGCTGCCCCAGCCCTGGGGCCAACAGCAGAAGGATGTGGAGCTGCTGGAGAGAGACCAGAGGAGGCCCCAGAGATGGGGCTGGAGCCCCTCTGCTCTGGGGCCAGGCTGGGAGAGCTGGGGGTGCTCCCCTGGAGAAGAGAAGGATGCAGAGAGAACTTATTGTAGCCTTTTAGTACTTGAAGGGGGCCTGTGAGACAGATGGGGTCAAAAGGGACAAGGATTGATGGTTTTAAACTGAAGGAGGGTCAGTTTAGACTAGATACAAGAAAATGAGGTTTTTACAGTGAGGGTGGTGAGGCCCTGGCACAGGGTGCCCAGAGAAGCTGAGGCTGCCCCTGGATCCCTGGCAGTGCCCAAGGCCAGGCTGGACAGGGCTTGGAGCAGCCTGGGACAGTGGAAGGTGTCCCTGCCCAAGGCATGGAACAGAATGAGCTTTAAGAAATCACTTCCAACCCAAACTGTTCCAAGATTCCACAATTCCATGACAGCGCTGCCAGAGGGAGACAAGTGGCAGCAAAAGCAGCATCCTGTTGATCCTCCCCCGATATACACATGCAGCATTCAAAGCAGTTAAGAGAAATTAACAAAGTTAATCAACAGAAGGACTGACCTAAGTGAGTCTTCTAAGTCAAACTCACACAATAACTACTAAGTTTACCAACAGATCCAACTTTTGATCCTGCAGAGACACGAACGCCCTGGCGACGGAAGCTGGAGCTTTTTCTGCCTCATGCATGAATAACAAAGCCACCTGCTATATTCCAGCAGTGAATGCTTTATTGTTAGTGATGATGCATGAGGCAGAAATAATGCAGTTTGATTTTTAGAGACAATACCAAGTTGAGCTTGCGAGGCTGTCAGCCCACAGTCGTTTGACTTGGGAACTGAGCAAACAACACGGAAGTAATTGATGGAAACTAATGACACAATAAGATGTCATTTTTTTCTGACCTACTTTGCTTAAAGTAAATCCCCATTAATTGTAATTATCTGTACTCCATGTACACCAAACACTCAGCTGGATCCATCCCCCAGTTATTTAAATGAGGTAGTTCCAGATTTACACAACTCTGATTCTGGCTTACATACCTCTCTATATTTAGTGTTTGTTCCCCTGATCTGAATAAATGCCTGGAAGATGGAAGACCACACAGCTCAATTAGGGTATTGATCAGGATGAAAAAAGCCTTTAGCCAGGCAGCACAAGGAGGTTGTGATCCCACGGAGCACCAAACTCGCCTCCCCTTCCCCGTGCCTCGCTGGTGCTCCTGGAGACCTGCAGGAACACCAAACACAGGGCACTGACAGATCAGCTCCGAGTGGTGTGAGGGAAAAACCCTGGCTAAACCTGTTTTATTAATACTTGCAGATCTCGGGGTCACCCAGAGTTTACCCAGACCTCCGGACACAAGCGCCTCAGCGTGATGGAAGCGTGGGATGCTGCTGAGCGCCGAGAAAAGCTTTCTCCTCTCAAAAATATGAGTTGAGAGATCTCAACATGGGTGTGATTGACACTCACAACTTCCAAAAAATCCCTAAAAATACAGAGTGTTGGCTAATAAAAGAAACAGGCTCTGAGTAATGGCTTCTGGCTCTCTGTGAGGGCCAGGACTACAAGGGAATGGGAGCTCCCGTGGACTGAAGGGGCAAAGCATCACCCCCACGTCCTCAGCCAAAGCAACCCCACAGCAGCAGCTGTGAGAAACGGGGAAATCAGGGGGTTGTGGGGAGATTGGGACACGGGTCCGTCTCTGCTGTGTGCTCAGTGAGGGAGCAGGAGCTGCAGAACATCATGGGATAATCAGGAATTAAGATGTAAGTGGTGGAGATATCACTTCTGGCCACCCACGGAGTCATGTAGCCATGACTCATCCCCTGGTGCAGGAAGGAACGTAGCGTACCGTGCATCAAAATGGACAGGATCCTTCCAAGGAGAGATGATCTGGCATGGAAGACCTTTAAAGGGCTTCCATCCCAGCTGTTTATCCCTCCGCACTGGCATTCCTTTTCCTTGATAAAATCAGGAAGTTATTTGTTAAATGAGTTACTTTTTTATTTCAGTCTCCGATACTCCTACTGGAAAGATCTTCCGATTTCCAGGCTAAAAATATTCATGGCCAGTTCCTACTCATTTACTTTTCCACCGTTGCCCTTCAGTGTCCCAACGCCTTTCCCTCCGCTCGCATTTATTTTCCAGGATGTATTTATAGGCAGGAAAACATATTCCTTCTCCAGCCTCATTTTTTAGCTAAACTAAACAAGCCAAATTCTTTCAGCCCACAGGAGAAAAGACAGATTGTCCTGAGCTCTGATCAACACCCAGCTCTTCCCTGCAGCTGGAATTCACCTTTCCTGGGCACAGGTGGCCACAGCTGCACCGAGGAGTTCGGGGGCAGTGCCAGCAGGGTGTTGTCATCGTGTCATCCCCTGCTCGAGCAGCTGCTTCTCTCACTCCACGTGCCAATGCTGAAATCCTCAACTGCTGCCTTCTCCCACCCGAATGTCTCATCAAACAAGTTTGGGTTGGTTTTGTATCAAAACAGATGACTCGTCTGCCCCTTACTGATTCACCTACACTTCTGTATAAGTAATAAGAACAAATAGTTTGTTTACTTCTCTGTTGTTTGGGGTTTTTGGGAGTTTTTTTTAATCTTTTGAATCATATGTAGCAGATCTGCTACAGAGAAAAGTTTGAAGGAATGAGGGATGCTTCCATTTATATCTCCTTGTACTGCAAATCAGAAGTCGAAGCCTAATCTGGGTGCTTCTCACCCAAAAATATGGGTCCCAGAGTCCTTATTTCTCACTGCTGTGAGAATTAACATCCATATTTAGGTTTGAAAGTATCCATCAGGAGAGGGAGTTGACGTTATATATATATATATATTTATACATGTCTTATGCACATGAAGTAATTTTGGTCGAGGGCTGGTTTTGCTCTTATTTATTTCCATATTCTTGTAATAGCTGAAGTTGGCAGAAAATAAGGGAATATCTTCAACATTTGAATGCGTTATGATGGGGATCCGTGGGATCCTGTTGTGTCTGATCCCACCATATAATGTTATAAATAATACATTTTTCTCCCTTTGGAGAACTTTGTCCAGAGTTTCACTCCAAGTGAAATTTATCCACATTCAGGTGTGCACCAGGTGCATCCACGTGGATCATGCCCAAAGCTTTGCTTTGTGCTCCCTTCCTTCTGTTTCTCTGCTACAGGAGGATCCAACCACTTCAAAACCAGCAACATTTTTTTCAGACTTCACAAAACTTTTCAGCTCTTTAGACATCACCCAGAAACACCAAAGGCATCCTTCCCAGCCAGCCTGTTTAATATATGAAAGTCCTCCCACTTTTTCTTCAAGATTAAATTATTTTTTCCTCCCTGAAAAAGCATTTTATCTGCACTTTATCTGCATTTTTCTACTTTCTTGGAGTTGTTTCTTTTTTCTCCACGTTGAAATTTAGACTTTGCAAAGCAACAACTTTTGCAGCCAGTCTGGAGCCCTAACACTCTTAGTCCTGATATTTTGATACAGTTTAAAGGAAAAAAAATAAAAAAAAAAAAAGGAGAAAGGGTAGAATTCAAACTCCCACAGAAAGAGGCAGAAGCAGCGGCTGGAGAAGCAGCATCTGGAAGGGGTATTCTTATTGAATGGTGGGGGGAAAAAAAGCACATGGAAAAGAGGAGAGATTGTAACCTACAGAGGACAGCACAAGACAGCTCAGAAAAGATGGATATGATGAATGAACAGTTGTGTAATGTGGAACTGGGGAGAAAGGACCTGGAATTTGGCTTTCCCAGACTGCCAGTGGGTCCTTTGGTGAAACAGCTGCCTGGGGTGCAGCTCAGCTCCAGGCAGATCCCAAAAACAGAGCCAGGAGCTGCTTCCTCAGCCTGCCAGGGGTTTCTCCAGCACAGAGCTGAGCCCTTGGGAAGTCTGCCTGACTCTGTAAGTGCAGAGTGGGAAAAGCAGTGTCCTCCAAAGTGGGCAAGGCAATGACAAAGAGCACAGGAGGGGATGGAAAATCCCTGTGTTAGAAGGACAGGAAGACACCAAGGTGGGGGATTTGAGAAGGCAACAAGGTGATGTGAGGTCAGGGTGCCAAGGTGTGCTTGGAGAGAGCTGTTATTAACAGAGAATGAATTTCAGAAAGGTTTGGGTTGGAAGAGACCTTAAAACTCATCCCGTGCCACCCACTGCTTTGGGCAGGGGCATCTTCCACTGTCCCAGGTTTTTCCAAGCCCCAATGAACCTGGCTTTGGACATTTCCAGGGATGGGGAAGCCACAGCTCCACCACCCTCTGAGTACAGGAGAGGGATGGGGTGGGACAGGAGCCCCCTTCCCCAGCACAACCATGGGAAGGGAAAAAGCAAAATAAACCCAGAGGACATCCTGGATCTGCCAGGGATCTGGAGGTGGGAACGTGGAAAGCAGCTTGGCTGAGGATGAACTGAGTGGTGATCCTGGGATCTGAGGTTGAGCAGGTGGCAGGGACAGGGCAGTTGACACTGGACAGGGGAGCTGATTTGGGAGCAGGATGGGGTCAGCACAAGGGGGTCCAGTGAGGCTGGCCTGGGGAATGGCAGTGTCAGCACTTGGGCCTCGGGGGAAGAAGCACAATGGAACTTTTTGAGTGTCCAGAGGAGAGCCAGGAAGAGGGCGAAGGGTCTCAGGGGCCATATGAGGAGCAAATGATGTCACTGGGTTTGTTCAGCTGGAGGAGATGGAGGTCAGACCTCACTGGCGGCTGCAGCTCCTCCCGAGGGGCAGGTCCCGCCCCTGCTCCCAGCGACAGGGACAGGACCCAGGGAATGGCTGNCCCCTGCTCCCAGCGACAGGGACAGGACCCAGGGAATGGCTGGAGCTGTGTCAGGAAGGTTTAGGTTGGGTATCAGGGAAAGGTTTTTCCCCCAGGGGTGGTTGGGCACTGAAGAGGCTCCCCAGGGAATGGGCAGGGCCCCAAGGCTGCCAGAGCTCCAGGAGCATTTGGAGAATGCTCTGAAGCACAGGATTGGATTGTTGGGGTGTCCCATGCAAGATCAGGGGTTGGACTTGTGTGTCCCTTCCAAATCAGAATATTCCGTGGTTCAGTGTAGATTTTGTGATTTCAAGATGACTCAAGAGACGGAACATCTCTCCTGTGATGAAAGGCTCAGAGAACTGGGGTTGCTCAGCCTGGAGAAGAGAACCCTTGGGAGATCTTAGAGGCTAGGTCTTATGTGGCTGGAGAGGAGGTTCAGGTTGGACATTAGGAGGAATTTCTTCACAAAAAGGGTGATTAGACATTGGAACAGGCTGCCAGTGAGGTTGTGGCGTCCTCACCCCTGGAGGTGTTCAAGGAATGACTGGATGTGGCACTCAGTTCTCTGCTGTGGTTGACAAGGTGGTGTTTGGTCCTAGGTTGGACTCAATGATTTCAGACGTGTTTTCTAACCTAAATGATTATGTGATTCTGCGATTCTGTGATTCTGTGAAGTGATCTCAACTTGTACCAGGGAAAGTTTAGATTGGATATTCGGAAAAAAATTCTCCATGGAAAGAGTGGTCAGGCAATGGAACAGGCTGCCCAAGGCAACCTGATGGTGAAACTCCCATCCTTGGAGGTTTTCAAAACACGTGTAGATGTAGAACTCGGGGATAAAATTCAGGCATGATCATGTCCATGGGTTAACAGTGGGACTCAGTGATGCCAGAGGTCTTTTCCAACCTAATTCTGTGATTCTGCAAGGGAGCTCCAAGAAAGCTGGAGAGGGACATTGGACGAGGGCATGGAGTGACAGGACAAGGGGGAATGGTTTTAAATTGAAATAGGGCAAGGCTAGACGGGATTTTAGGAATAAAGTCTTCCTCGTGAGGCTGTTGAGACCCGTGATGACAGAGGCTGTCCAGAGAACCACAGAATAAGCTGAGTTGGAAGGAACCCACAAGGATCATCCAGTCCAACTCCAGCTCCTTGAGCTCTGTCCAGTTTGGTGCTGCGACCATTCCCTGAGGAGCTGTTCCAGCGCCCACTCACCCTCTGGGATCAGAACCCTTCCCCAATATCCAACCTAACCTTCCCCTGACACAACTCCAGGCCATTCCCTCGGCTCCCGGCCCGGCTCAGCGCAGAGCAGAGCCCACCGCCCGCTCCTCCTCTTCCCCTCACGAGGAAGCTGCGGATCGCGGCCAGGTCCCCCCTCAGCCTCCCCTTCTCCGGGTCTCATCCCCGCGGTGGGACGGGGCAGGGAGCACCCCGCGGCGGTGCCCGGTGTCGGTGCCGGTGTCGGTGC
>VXBQ01016748.1:117274-135993 GCA_013400175.1 Phainopepla nitens | reverse complement strand
TATATTATTCAGCTATAAATACATTTCTATTTCAATGGCATAAAACAAATAAACCCCTCCCTTCCTGACTGCTATCCCTGTGCATTCCTTGCAGCTGGAATGCCAAGGGTGTCCCACCTGAGGCAGCTCCATGTGTCCATGTCGTGGCTCTCAGCTCTGGCTGAAGCCTCTGGTGTGGTTCAGCTCTCCTGAGGTTCTGGGATCAGGTTTTTCCTCCAAAAACCAAAATCTGGGATGTTGAAGGGAATGGCTCAGCTGAGGTGGAAGGGATTCTTCATAGGAACACAGATAAATTAATCAGAGCAGAACATTCAGCAAGTTATCTTCATTACTCACAGGGTTTAAAGTGATTTCCACACTAAATTAGATTTTGTCTAATTTATAGATGAGAAGTACAGCCCAGACACTCTGCGGATGCCTCTGAGGTCACTATCTGGCACTATGAATACATTCCAGAATTACCTGAAGGCCTTAACTCACAAAATTTTTTTACCAAAATACCAAGACGTTAAGTTTGCTCACTCCACCTGCAGAAATTTCAAAATATTTTTCAAGATTTGTGTGCAAAATAAACTAAAGCTTAAATATTACTTTTGTTGTTGTTGTTGTTACTAAATTATTGTTCCCTTCTTCTGGTAAATTAATCTAGATCAAGAAGTTGCCTTATAAAAACCACCCTGACTGAGATATAAGGAGCCTGTTATTCTGCCTTGTGGTACAGATTCTTTATTTTGCAGACAGTAAACATTTCTATGTATTTAAAATACTCTTTTCAAACTGCTTTCCATTAATGAGATTACCTCTATTATGCAGGAATAAGCTTTGGAACTCTGTGAGCAGGTGCAGTGAAGTGGATGACACACCAAGCAAAACTTCTCCCACTGCAGAGTTTGGAAAGAGTAAAACCAAACCCTGAAATGGTAAATATGAAAATGTAAAATGTCTATGAAAAATGGAGTAGAAAACTTGGTTTACTCAGCAAGACAACCTTCCCAAAGTGGAAACCTGGATGCTACTTGGAAAAGTGAGAAAAAATCCATAAAATTGCCGATCTAAAGGCAACACAAAGAAAACAGAATTGAAAGAATAGAAGTTCTCAAGATTTTCAATCAGTAAACAACAGGGAATTTCTTAATGCCTGCCTTTCTGATCTGAAACAAAACAAATCTGTGATTATTCAGTCCAAAATCACTTTCTGCAACTGGCACTTTAATGTTGTCACTGTTGCTGAAAAGAACTAAATCTAAAATACTGATCTCCCTGGCTGCAATAAAACACTCACTCAAGCCAGCCCTCTGCTGCCACTTGTTCATTTAAAACAGACCCAGAAATCAAAAGCTTCACCTCACCAGCCAGCAGGACCTGAAAATTAAAAATTTCCTGAATTGAAAATTGAATTTCCTGAAAATTTCCACTGAAAATGGATCTGGAATCCAAGTTGGTCACAAATATTCCGGCCAATTCTTTCATCATTAAATATCTCACTGCACCAAAGAGTTCCTGAAAGCAACTCACTGGGGAAAAGGGTTCCACAATCAGCTCAGCAGCAATCGATGAATTGTTTACATTAGAAAAGGGTAGGAAGCGTGGGGAATGTTCTGTTGGTTTGCCAAAGGAGCTCAGGGGAAAAAAAAGAGCGAGAATAATTGGTTAGATAACATTGAGATGCTTGTACAGAAAATTAACTGAGGCTGTAATCCCCTAAATCTCTCAGGATTGCATTCCAAACTTCCCAAAATGTCTTCCCAACTGGCACCTTTTAAAATAACTATAAAGCCTGTCAGATTAACTTCCTCGTGAAACCTCAGATCTTTGCTGCATGCTTAATCTCTACAAAACACGGTTTTAAATGCCAACACCACCAAGGTGTGTTCACACCGCCACAATTAGCCTCATAATTTACAAGTATTCAATGAAGGAAAACACTTCAAGAGTTAAAAAAGTTGTCAGTGAGTGAAGAGAGAAGGGGAATTTTATTAAAGTAACAACTCACCAGTTTTTAGCCAATCTGTAAATTGCAAAAGGTCGTCTCAGTTTATCACCTGAGCCTGGGTGAAACTTCAAACAGGAGCAGGAAGAAAAGCTGCTCAACAGCAACCTGACACGTTGCATGGGTGCAGTGCAGAAATCTGGGGCTGGGGTCTGGGCTGGTCTGGAACCTGAACACTTTTGGTCAGTGACAAATTTATACACAGTGACATTTGACTTCAGCACTTGAGATCCACACAGCCAAGACCACCTGGCAAGATGCTGACACTGGTCAGGAAGAACAGGATGTGCAAGGTTGGATGTCTCTGGTGTGGTTGTAACAGAGGTGCCACGAGAACAGATCCCCTGGAGACTCCAGATGGAGGAGAATGAGTGCACACACAAAAATCCCCAAGGACCTCCAAACAAAGTGTGACAAGTCAGGAAAGAATTTCAATTTTTGTCATTCTATCCAAGCAGGGACTGATGTATAACTTAACTCTAAACTTCAAAACAAGCACACCTGAGACCAGAGAGCCAGGAATCAATGGAACAAGATCTAACAGCTGCCACACTTTGGAAAACAGGAAATGGATGGTTTTCCTCTTCCTTGCATTCCCAATGACACAGCAGCGCAGAGCCTGGACAGTGGAATCTTGCTGTGCCCTCCCAAAAACACAAGCAACCCTGACCTCCTTCCCAAGTAACCCTGACCTCCCTCTGATGCCTGGAAAGGCTGACCTGGAAACAGAGACTAGGTAGGATAAAAGGATAAAAAGGGATTTATTGAAAGGATCCAGCTTGGGCAGTGCAGGAACCCCTTGGGGCTGCACCCAAGTCAAACCCACAAATGAGCACAAAATGGATCCTGGGCACGAGGCCTCACACTTTGATAGATTTTGGTCCACCAGCAAATTGGAGTTAATTGTCCAATTACAGCCTCAGGTTGTGAAGCTCCAGCCTCTTTGTTCCCTCTCTTCCTTCACTGTTGTTTGCACTCTTGGGCCTAAAATTTGTCCTTGGTCCCCAGCTGGAAAGGAATTGTTTTGTCTGTCTACCCTGTGCAGAGAGCTCACCAACCCTTCATATGAAACCCAGAACTGCACACTAAACCAGCCCAGAATCTGAAAAAATATAAAAGCTAAAACTTAAGGCACCACCTCCACTCTTCACTTCCCACCTCCTGTGGATTCTGACAGCTACCCATCATCTTTGGCCCTTTAATGAAAACCACTTTCAATAAAGCCTCTGACAGCTTTTGTGGTAATGTCAGCTATCTTAGCATAAAGAAATAAGTGTTTATCCAACCAGTTTCTTCTGAATTAAAAATATATATATATAAACTCCTGCTGAAAAACACAGCCACATTTCACACTGGAAATGTGATAAACACCCAGTGCTGGCAGAGGATGGAGATGTCCCAGAGGATGGAGATGTCCCAGAGGATGGAGGTGTCCCAGTGCTCACGCAAAGATTTCGCTGCTCCATACATTTTTTCCACCTTCCTGCCTGTCTGCTTCACCCCAGGAGCATGCTGTGTGTAACAGAATCATTTTGTACACCCAGGGTGAAGCCTCTCCTGTGCGTGAGCGTTCCTGGAGAGCTGCGGGGACCGGGGGCGGTGCGTGGGCGAGGGCAGCAGCCGCAGTAGCAGCATCAGCAGCATCATTAGCAGCAGCAGAAACAGAAACAGAATCAGAAGCAGAAGCAGCAACAGAAACAGAATCAGCATCAGCAGCAGCAGAATCAGAAGCAGCAGCAGCAGCAGCAGCCGTGGCCGCCCCGGCCCCGCGGGGCAGCAGCCGCAGCTGAGTCACGGCGCTGCCTCTCCCCCCGCCAGGGATTTTCTCTCCGAGGTCACAGACATCGCTGTGACGAGCGATTCTTCCTTTCAGGGCTGAAACTCCAGCGTTTTGACGTCTAAATTACGAACGCGTACAAGCATCCTTGTTCCCGTTCCGCGGTTAATGCCACCGCCCTCCCCTTCCCCCCCAGCATCACTGCTCAGGCTTTTGCTGAAATCCAAGGAGGAAACAAAATCCATCGTCATAAAAAAATTAGTGTAAATTTCCACATCCATTAATTTATCCAAAAAGTTATATTTCTTTAAACTACAAACTATTTGCCTTGGACTCAATAGTTTTTTAATACAGTCCAAATATGCACAATTTTATATTTATCACATTTATATTTATCAGCCCTGGAAATTCAGGACACAGATCCAGACTTTGAACTTCCTTTGGATAGAAGCTTCTGCTCCAGAAATGTGGCAAATCTGTTCCAATGGTTTGCTGCAATGGACAAGGTTCAGTCTTTGCTGTGCATCAGCTGTCAGGAGGAGGTCAAAGCCTCCTTTCCTGAAATGCTTTCCAAATGATAACCCAAGTGAAAGAAAAAATTTCCAAAGGCAACGTTCAGAACTGCAGGAATTATATCATAATCATTAAAAATATTATTAGTAAAAGCCAAACGAAAAAAAGATGCTCTTTGCCACCCAAAACCTTTAGTATTCCAAGCTGGTTGACATATGGAACATGAGACTGAAGCCAGTTTATAATTACTTCACTGAAAATCCTCTGTTAGTATTTATGTGTTTAATTCTACGTTTGCTAGATGCCCGTGGGGATAAACATGTTTTGCTACTCGTTCTGGATGTGTCTGAAAAGCAGCAAAGGAATAGTGGTAAATAATAACTCAAGGCAGAAAAACTGTTATTTTTGTTTATTTTAAATCCCACTGCTTTGTACAACGTCACTATGCTCCACAACTACTTCATCTACCAAAAATAGGCCACAAAAATTGACTTTGGTGCATCCTGGAGGTGTCCAAGGAAGGACTGGATGTGTCAGAGCTCTGGGCTGGTGACGAGGTGGGGATCGGGCACAGCCTGGACCAGCTTGGATTTAAATCCATTTGCTTCATTTGATGGAATTTCTCACTGGCATGATAATTCTTTACTGCTAATTTCTTTTTAAAAACCTAAAATTTAGGGAGTTCCCTACATGTCGTCACCAAGAGCACTCCTGACTTTTAAGAAAGCTAAAAACCAAAAAGGCAAATATGGCCCTGCCTGCAATTTCTGCACTGATTACAAAGAAGTTGTGGTGGTTTTAAGTAATTTTATGGATCAATACCTGACCAAGAGCCAAATTATCTTCTGTCCCAACTCTGCCCATCCTTGCAGAACAGGAGCCTTAACTCAAAGCTGTCCAACTCTCCATTTCATCCTGCTCTTGATTTACTTTGCAATTTGTAACCCTGTGCCCCACGATTCAAGCAAACAAATCACAGGTTCAGGAAAGCCCTGCCAGTCTTGACAAGGGGAAGGAGATTTTCTCTGCATTCCCCAGCCTGCCATGAGGATTTGCTTCTCCAGTAATTCTTGCCCTTAACAGCAAAATATAAGCAATTTCTTCTGAGTGTTGCTACTTCTTCCATATGATTCTGTCTTTAATCACAATCCGGAGTCAGATGAAAAATTTGAGATTATTAATGGATGTTCTTTCTCCGGGAGCATCCTGCAATATACTTGAAAAATTCAGGACTTGCTCAATCTGTCTTCTCAAAAGCTGAACTGCTGCAATGCTAAAAATGTGTGCAAGAAAAGGGCATGAAGAGTTGGAAGAAGTTGATGCACATTTCAAACATTTCCCTATGAAAATGTGGTTTCAGTATTCCTCCAGCGCACTTGTAACTCACCAAAAAGGAATACTGGAATTTTGGAATATAGGACATGACAGTAATTTATTTCTGAATTGTGCAATCCAATTATGGGGACCAGGTTGCTACCAAAGTCTGCTTTGCTACTGAAACTACAAGATGTTGTTAGTGAACCAATGTTTAAATTAAATATTCTACACATCTTGCCTTAGTTTGATTCTTTTCAAACACCAAGATCACCAAAAGGAATCTGGAAAGTCAATTGGGATTTAAGGAGGGAGTAGATATTGGGATAAAGAGCAACATGAGTGTGTGGTAATAATAGATTCTTACAAATAAATATTCTAATGAATTAGGAGTGCTGGTATTTTATCTTTGATAAATTCTGTTCAAGAGGAACACCAAGAGGAAAAGTTAATTTCATACAGACAGCAAGAGCACAAGGAAAGAACTCTGAATTATAACAACCTAAATGCATTCGATCCTGTAATTTAAATGTATGGCAAAACAATAATCTGTTCAGGTACTGAATGTAGTTCAGTGTATTAGTGAGAATTTTAATCACCAGCCGTGAGAATTTTCAAATCCATGATCACAGCTTGAGCAAGGACAATTTCTTCCAGCCCATGTGCCCTTTACAAGCTGAGTGTTTCTAATCAGTGAGAGCTGAATGACCAAAGGAATAAACAAGAATGGGAGAGGGGAAGGGATGAGCAGGGAAAGCAAAAACAAAACTTCTGGAAATGTGGATTAGGGAAAACTTGGCTCTGCTATAAACTCACAGGTCCAACAGGACTGAGAGAGGGAGGTGAGCGGAGCAAACAGCCAATTTCCAGCACCCAGTTTCCAGTGCCTTGTGCCTTTTTGGTGGAACCATCATTTGCATTTAATCATGCTGTTCATAAAAGGCTCCTGGAAGGCTACAGAAACAGGAGAATGTAATCCCATTATTCCAACACAAAGAAATAGGAGAATGTAATCCCATTTATTCCAACACAAAGAAACTCCAGCAAGGTGATCTCTCAATGGCTGAGCCACAAGAAAATTGCATGTCCCAAACATCTGATTTCTTTTTTTTCTCCAAAGAGATGTCATAAATGGAAGGAAAATTTCTCCAAGTGAAAAAGGCATAAACTAAACACATATTTATCCCACCAAAATACTGGAGAGGGGATTCTTTAACAACACCTGCATTAGCTGCAAGGAAACTTTATGCAGAAATCAGTCAGGTACCTTTGAGAAAATGTGTTTGAATAATGGCAAGTATTTTATTTTTTTGGCAACGTCTTGAGCTGCACAATAAGAATTATGTCACTCTTCGTTCTGTGATGAATTCTTGATGTAAAAGTCTAAATCTTCCATTATCTTCCAACTTTTTCTTTAAGAGGCCTCTAGAAGAATAGAAGGTGAACAGGAAAAGAATTTTCTAGGTGACAATTCCTGGTGCCCTGTGGCTCTCCCATCCTCTGGGGATGGTTTTTAAGGCTGGTTGTTAATGGCTTGTGGGAAGAGGAGCTGGAAAATGTCACAATGACCATGGAATGCAGCTCTCCTGCTCACAGAGCTGTGCTGGAGCTGAACTCCACTGAATACTTCTATTTGCTTGGAAAAGCCTCAGAATTCCTTTTTTTTGTGGAGGTATTTACGCCAGTTTACAGCTTAAGCTAGAAGTTTATCAGCAGGGTATCACCGTTTTTGTCATATTCATTTAATGTCATAACTTTTGCCTATTTGAAATGAAGGGTGACAGATTAAAGTCAGGAATCAACTCCTCAGAAAAATCAACAAGCAGCTTGAAACAGCTCTTGTAAAAAGGAACAACAGCAAGTAAAAATGTCATGACTAACCGCGGCACATTGTTTCCCCAAAACAGCATTGCTGTCACATGCAGATACTTCACTGCTCATATGGAAACAGTACAAGGGTAAATAAACACAGGAATTGTGAACAGAACATGCCTAATCACTATTTAATGCCTTTCACTGTCATTTCCAAGACTCCGCAGTCATTTCACCCTAAATGTTTTATTTTGGTTTCAACACAAAGGGCCAGATGAGAAGTTTTTAATAAAAAAAGACAATGACATGAAAACTTCATATACTTGGATTTTTCTTCTTCACCCTTTCCAAAAGGTTTCAGTAGTGGTTGATTCAAGCAAAAGCAAGTTCTGAAATATCCTTTTTAAGTAAAAATTTCAACTTTTAAATTGTTCTAGAAGTCTGCTCTGATTTGTTTTAACGTGGTTAAGTGACTGCACACTGACCTCAAAATGTGCAGCAGTATTAGTGGGGACAGCTGACAAAGAGAATTGCAAAAGGCAGTAACTGTGTATCAGTTTAATTTGAGTTTGGACAGAAAAAAACTTATTCCATCTGAATACAATAAGAGAATCTACACAGGCAGGTCCTGTGCACTGGAATCTAAACAGAAATATTTTTTGAGAGGGTATTGAAGATGACTGAATATTTATAATTTTAACTATCTGATCAGAGCTGTTTCTAATCAATTTATGTCCCATTTGCAGACATACAGAAGTTCTGCTGGTCCTACAGTCACGGGTGTTTACCCTGGGTGTTCAGGCAATGTTTCAGACAAAACTGAGGGATTTGTCCTCATTATGCAGAATAATTTTATGCCTTGCACAGCTCTTTCAGGAAAATGCTCCTGGATTGCTGCAGACACACAGAGATGTGCACACACTTTGACACACGTGCAGATGAAGCTGCTTCTTGCCCCAAATGAAATTAGTTGTGTGTGTTAAGGAGATTAGCAGCACACCACTCCAGCCCTGGTGCAGCAGGGATGGGGACTTTGATACTTTGCAACAAGCTGTTTTTGCTGATTAACATCATTAACTCTGATTTGTGTATTACACATAATCCTATTTTCCAACACGAAAGTTATTTGCTGAAGTCCTCAAAGTGAAAATATCCTGTTCTCATCTTGAGGAGTCCAGTGTCTAGATCTAAAAAAATTCAGTCATCTATCAATTGTCTAGACCTAAAGGATTTCAGTTATCTATCAAAAAAACTACTCTGAAACACAGACTAATTAAAGAAATAAAAAGGTGACTTTTAGAACTATTGTTCATCACTCAAAAATAAATGTTTTCTTGACACCAATTTGGTTTGCTTCCTCTCACTCAGCTGAAAATTCCCAAACCAAAACAAGCCTTGAAATGAAGCAATGTGCTTTTAAACCTTACAGAGTGTTTGTTAAAGAGTTACATGCACAGATTCTTCATCCTGTCCTGACAGACAGACAGACAGAGCAGTTTGCCACGTGTTTTTCAAAAGGCTGAAATCACTACTGGGATTTTATTCCACAGAAAGCGCCACAAATTCACTGTTCTAGATCACCCAGCCAAGGAGTGACCCACAAACACTCAGGGAAAGCCTCCACCAGCCCAGTGACATGCCCAGCAAATCAGAAAATCCAGATTTAATTCTGTTTTCCCACATGAAGGCACACAGGGCCTTCATTTCAGGATAACAGCACCTGGAGTGTTTATTCTACATTGAAAGCCTTGTCGAGAGCTGTTCCTGAAATACAGGAACATAATCACCGAGGGATTTGGACAATAACAATCACACTCTGCCACCTCCTTTTCTATTTCACTCTAAAGGCCACTCAGGAGCTGATTTGTCATCAATGCACAGGCCAACAGCCTCTGGGATCTGGGAGCTGAAAAGGATACTTATAATGGGTCACAATATTCGGTGGGGGGGGGGGGAAGGAAAACAAAAAAGAAATCCACCAAGCAATGACCCCAAAGCTTCATTTGCAGCCTGAGTTTTTGGAAAGGCCTTCTAGCAAATAAAGGATTAAAACAACTGCAAGATTTAATAGAAAAGCAGAGCTGTAAGACCCTCACCAACCCAGTGGAAGTGATTTGAGTAGAAATAATGTAAACCTTCATGCATGCCAATTATATTAGTGACTCTCTGGACCCCTCCCATGTGTTACTGTTGCTGAGGAAGTTAATCCTTCCCTCGTGTACATCGAATTCTGCTGGCTCGCTTCAGACATTTCTTCCTTGGTAAGAAAATTAAATCAGCACAACAAAATCCTGGAATAAGGGTCCAGCTGAAAGAATTTAGGCAGAGGACAGCCTGACACAAATCCTGAATCTGGAAATCCCATAACTTCTGGGCTGTAACCCACACAATAGATGCTGGTGGGACCTGTCTTCCAAACAGCTGAGTGACTTTTCACGAGCACCATGGAAGAGCTTCCTTTCATTCCAGTGCAAGAAAACTACAGCTATGAACTACTTTCCTATCTGGACAACATCCACTGTGAAAATTCCTACAAATTCTTCTCCAAAAAGCCCTTGTACATACAGATCTACGTGACTACATACACACAAACACATTTTAAAAGGCCTGTCACAAACACTCTTGTCATTTATTGATATCTATTTTATGGAACAGTCACACGAGACTCAGAAAAATTATTTTTGGTTATCTATTCAAAGACAAAAGCTGCATAAATAGTTCTTCCTCATTAAAAGTATCCCTAGGATTTTTATTTATCTTGAACAGTAGATGGCTGAGACAACAACTCTTGAGTAGAACAAGTTCTGCACTTACACCACACTATGAAACCATATTACCACTCAATGGAATTGGATGTATTTATAATATTTTATGATTAAACTTTTTTATCACACTTTCAGAATCACAAATTTGCTATGATAGCTTTTCCAATATTAATTTCGATCCTTTAGCATCTTTTAAGATTTTCTCGGTGCTGAAGTGTGTGTAAACATGGAAAGCATTCATTGGAAATGATCTTCAGTGCAAAAGAAACCACTGAAACAAACTAAAAGTAGTGAAATAATGCTGAGTCTTCCTCTCTGGAATCATCCTGGTCTCCCTGAGCAAATGTGAGGCTTAAGAAACTGTGACTGATCTCATATTGGAGTTTAATCCCCTAAATCTGGGCTGTTTCAGCGGAAT
Organism: Phainopepla nitens; assembly: GCA_013400175.1. Taxonomy (NCBI): domain Eukaryota; kingdom Metazoa; phylum Chordata; class Aves; order Passeriformes; family Bombycillidae; genus Phainopepla; species Phainopepla nitens. The sequence goes on along the minus strand of VXBQ01016748.1, from coordinate 125,404 downwards.
TATAACCAGTTTTATTAGCAAGAAATCAGAAGGAAAAACAAAGAAATGAGGTCAAACAGAAGAAATGCGAGGTCAGGCACGGTGCTGTGTACACACAGACCTGGAGCAACCCAGGAATTAAATGCATCCCACCTACACCTGAATTCCAGGAGTGGACAGCTGTGCCCTGGCAGCAGGGGATGGGCAGCCAGGGTCCCAGCAGGAGCCCACACATCCCTCAGCATTCCCTGGCACAGCTGGAGCTGAGCTCGGTGCTTTTAGAGCCCTGCACTGCCCCAGACATCTGGGGTCTGAAGGAAAACCAGGATTTGACATCCAGTGTCCTCCGAATTAAACAATTCTATCACTTTAGCTTGAAAAGTCTAAGGAAAGATTTTACCTCAGCCATCTGATGCCTTAGGATCTCAGCTTTTATATTTTTCATGTGTTTGTACTCCTGCAGTTCTTCAGTGTAGAACTCTAAACTCCACATACAGTGTCAGCTGCTGCTTCCCCATTTTGGTCAGACACAACAATTCCTCTCCAGGCTGGCAGTCAAGGACCCCTCACTGCCTCAGGCCCCAGAGATGGAGACAAAAGTGAGTTGGGGCAGCAAACTTGGGGTCAATGACTTCATGAGCTGGAGCTGGAATTGGAGGATTAACCCCCAATATGCAAATGGACCTAACTGATCAAACTGTGAAACCCGTGACCAGGGGTCCATTTTGGGTGCAGCCCCTGGGGGGCTTTGTCTGCCCAAAATGTACCTGAGGGCCCTTCAATAAATAGAACTGCTTTTTATTCTCTTAATTTTGTCTGGCCTCTGTTTTCAGGTAGCCCCAAAAAGGCATCAGACCAGCTGGTTGTAAGGAATCTCTTTATTCACATTCCTGTCAGCCAGGGAGGGACAACCTGTGGGGACAGTGAGGGTAAAAAAAGGCACAAAATCTTTGCTCTTTTTGCCCAAACCTGAAGCAGCTGCAGCTGTCCTTGCCAGCTGAGAGCTCGGAGCTCTCTGTGAGGGCCAGTGTGAGTGGGCACAGATAAAGCTCTTTAATTAGCAGGAGCTGCAGTGCAATCAAGCAAGGATTTTTCATTCCAGAGCCAGGGCTGAGCCTGCCCTCCCACCCACGGGGTCTGGGAAGTTTTATCACCTCACTGCACATTTTTGTCACTCTGCAAGGTAAGCTGACTCCTCTTTGGAAGCAATGTCATTGCGGCAGGTAACATTTTACTTCATTATTTAGGGCCTCGCGTTTTGTCGCCTACAACATTGCTTTCTCTGCCAATTTACTCTTTTCCATTCTTGACAATTTTTCCACCTGCCTGTAATTACCCTTTGCTGCCGTGTTCAGCCAAGCAGGTCCCAGTTCCTTCTGTGGAGGTTCTGTATCCAAAGCTGGCTGCCTGCATTTGTTATTCCCTTCCTCAAACACAAGTTTACACTCAAACATGGATTTTCACTGAGGTCTTATCACATCTTTAAATGCAGATTGAATTGTACCTTATTTATAAATGTAAAAACCCCCCAAATATTGACTATTTCAGTGGTATTAAAACAGATTTCTGTAGTTTAAAGCATTCCTAATGGGACTTAATGATGTGATATTGGATATGACATTTCTGTGGGTCACTCACATGATGCTTTTAAGAACTGGGTATACTAAAACTGCATAAAATTAAGTCACTACTTTTAGAAAATCCTGTGGGAATTTTTAGCATCAATCTTTTGGGGAAACCTGCTTCCAGCAAAAATGGCTTTTCCAGTGTCCTGCAGGGTTTATACAATGGCAAACCCCATCCATACAAAACAGGAAGTCCTCTACACACACTTTTGCAAGATGAAAAATAAAACACCTAATATTATAGTTTTTAATACCCTTTTGTTCCATGCCTTTCCTCTTTCAACAGGTTACAATTTGCTACTGGCAAGCCATTATCAAATTCTGAAAAAGCTGCAAGTAGAATTTCTTATTTTACGTGGCTCCATAGTCTACCAAGCAATTTGTTATTCCTTTTATCTCTCATTTCAGTCTCATTACTTTGAAATGTTCCTCCCTGAAATTCATTATTTCCTTGCCAATTTTTCCATTTCCTTTCTCTGAAGGCAAACTTTAGAAGAAAACGTTGGCAAACTTTTTTCTCTAATATTACCCATTCAACTAAAGGTGTTACTATAGCTTTCATTAGGCTTCAGAGGCATTTCTATTGTCTCTTAAAGATAGGAGAAAAAAGAAAAAATATCACTTGGATCCTGAGCACAGGGCACAGGGATGGGATGGGGTGACATCAGAATCTGTCCAAATTTGTGGCCAGCATCTCATTTACACTCAGCTGCCTAAAATAACATTAGAGCCTGCAAGAGCTTGTTTAGATAGAGCATGGAGGAGAAAGTGTTTTCCACTGAGAGATTTAGTTCTCATTTTCCATCTTGTCAAAAAGGCAATCTCTCTCACATTCTGTGTTTGGCTATTTATACCAACATAGCCAAGTATTCCACACGACAGAACTGTAGATAAACAGAGGAAAAAAAAAAAATCAGCAATTTTCTTTCTTAGATCATCTTAAAATCCCAGCACAGACATTGTCTGGTGCTGCACCAGCTGGCCATTGGGAGAGCAGGCACGGAACACAACTTGGGTGAGGTTGCTGTACACACAAATTCATTTTTAACACCTTCCATGCTTCAAAATGAAACACACACAACTTGGGTGAGGTTGCTGTACACACAAACTCAGTTTTAACACCTTCCATGCTTCAAAATGAAACACACACAACTTAGGTGAGGTTGCTGTACACACAAATTCAGATTTAATGCCTTCCATGCTTCGGTTAGCCCAGCTGCACTCCCTGCTCCTCCAGCCCTTGCCCAGTACGGAATTAATATTTAAAAAATGGACAAAGAAGCAGAGTCAAGGCTCCATGAGCTGCACTTTACCCTGTGAAACACCTCATGCAGTGGCTGAGGAGACAGAGTTCAGGATGGAACTGCAGAAACCCTGGTGGTTTCCTGCATGAGCCCTCCCAGCCTGCGGAGATGTGCTGTTTGTGCCTGCAACCCTCCTTTAATTGTGTTTTTATTTGGATTGCAGAGGCAGAGAGCCCTTAATGCAGGGCTGGGAGCTGCAGGCTGTGCTGGGAAGCAGGGCTGATCTAATTACCAATTACCTGCTTGGAGGAAGCACACACTGGCCTCATGCAAAAGCTGCTTGCCAGCTACTTTCTGGAGGGCTGGGAACCCACTCCCAGCGCCACAACTCGAGTGAGACTGAAATGTCTCACAAAGATAATTTTGAAATGCGAAATTTCCGTATGAAGCAAAAAATAAGGGAGAAACCAAAGTAAAACCTTTGTTACTCTTGCTCAGTTTCAGAGGTTTTAAGGAACCTATTGCCTCCTTGAAATATGACAGTGTTATACCAAAAGCACAGTTGTTTTCCTTTAATATCAAGAGTTTCTTGCTGCAAAGGGCATTTTAAATTAATAAAGGTGATTTAGTATATGCTTTTTCTTTCCATATAAAATATACATATTGATTAGGTTATCTTTTCCTTACATTCCCCTTCTGGTCATTTGGTCAAAGTCTTGAGAGCAGAGATCCTTTAAAAACCTCCTCTCTCCTCTACAGCACTGCTGGATTTGTCTCCAAACACCTCCCACCTTCAGTCCCGTGCCCCTTCCATCCCCTCCACCAGCACCACGTTTGTCCCACACTGGGCTTCCCTCCCCATTTCCCACCTGGCTCTGGATTTCCTGCTGGTAGCAGAGAGCTGTGCCACTGTGCCAGGAGGCTGCAGGGACATTGTCCTCCTCCAGAGCCATCCCAGAGGGCTGGAGAGTCTCTGGCAGAGCAGTTGCCCTCATTTATGCATTATTAAAATCAAATGCCTTCTAAATTTGGAAAACTCGCTCACTGAAGGCTTACCCTGGGTGAAATGAAAGCTAAAGCTACTAAATCAACATGTTACAACTAAATACATGAGAATTCTAGGCCAGTTGGAAGTTAGGAGCTGCTGATTAGTTATGCACAACTGAATCATCCCTAATGAACAGAAAAACTGCAGTGAAATTGTCATTGTAGTGTGTTCATGCACGTTCGGTAGTCACAAAAACAACAGCACACACAGTTTTAATCGAAACTGGTTTCCACCTTCTAGTGAATGAAATGAAACCCCAAACCAAAAATAAAACCCTAAGAAGCTCATGCTGCTCCCTTCACGAAATTTTTGTGTCGTCAAGCAGTGCTTTTCTGCACTGCAACAACAGTGTTCACATTAAAAATATTTCTGGTGAGCAATGCTGGCCGTAAATGACTGGGTAATTTTAAACCAGAAAGTTTGCTCTTCATTTAGCATTTGTCCCAGCCATTTGGGGTTTATCTTTGGAGCCTGTCACAAGCTGAGTAACTACTCAGGCAGTAAACATGAAGTGAAATGCGTAATTGTCTGTGAAACAGAAAAAAAAAGGTACTGATACTTACAACCAGATTTATGCTTAAAAAAAAAATACGAGAACAAAATTTCCCAGCTTTGTTCTTTTTGTAATTTCACTGCTGCTGCCAACAAGTGTCATATGCAAGCTTTAAAGGACAAGACACACTAAGTGATGATTAGTTTTCAATACTGAAGCAGCTTTTTGAATCTTACATGCAAGTTTTTAACAAAGATAACAATCTATGCACAGCACCTTGGTCCCTTGCCATTGATGTATGGCCTCTCATCAACTGCTTGTTCAGCACTGAATATTCAGGACTTTTTGTGTACAGAACCAAATGGTTATTTCCTGAGGAAATTAAACACATTTTAAAATAAACCTATCTAGCTGGAAATCGTGGACACTTAATGCAGAATCAAAAGAGAAGCTGAAGCAGGCTGTTTAGGTTTAATTTAGCTCTGTCAGTAGTCGCTTGGATGACCTTGAACAAATCGTTTCACTCCTTAGTTCCCTCCATTTGTAAAATATCAACAAAGATCCTCAAAGCTGTAAAACAGCCGTGGAAATCTGTCACATCCAATCACCATCAGAGCCCACAAGTGGCTCTTGAAGCTCTGCCCTCCCCAGCAGATCCGTGGAGCCTCAGACAGCTTCCCCCTGCATCTCCAAACCCATCCACCAGATGTGGGAACTCAGCAGAAGCTTCTGGAGGTCAGGGTATTGGAAATGTCTGCTCGATATGCAGCTGCAGGTGGAAAGGACATTGCATCCAAATGCAGCAAGCATAGGCCTGGAAATAAAATCAGCTTTTCCAATGCCTTTGTGTAAATTTATACACATTAGCAGCACTGCTCCACTGGAAGGGTTTGCACTCCAGGCCACCTTTTCCTCGTGGTGCTGTTCTGGAATGTCAGGAAATTTGCAAGGTAACTGGGGGAAATGGTTGTGGCTATTTGCTTCCACCTGTGGGCCAGAGGGCCATTTATTGTTCAAAGTGACCAGGAGAAAGTCTGCCATGAGAACCAGAACAAATCAAGCCCACTTGCCATGGATTCATTGAATAAATCCTTTAGCCTATTTTCAGTTTGTCCCTTCCCTTGCCACCAAGTGAAGGCTGGTGGAAAATCTTTGATTCAGCTTTTTTTACAGCCCTGCCTTCAGGAGAAGCACAACCACTAAGTGTGATTGGAAGACTCCAAAGAACCTGGAGGAAAATAATTATCCTTTACAGCTCCAACAAACCCTGGACTGAGAAAGGAGGGTGCTTTGACACAACTGCATTTATGCTTCCTTTAAGAAGTCAGGAAAAGGGTAAAAAATACACAAATTAGTATAGATAAGCCAATTCTCCCATTTTTTACCTCTGTCCTGTGCCATAAAAGTAAAGTAATTGAAAAGGAGAATTTCAAAACTTGCATCAGGGCAAACCTCTTAGGGCAAGAAATTGAGGAAAGGTGTCACTGAGATCAAGATTATAAAAGACAAGCAACAACTGGGATTTGGTTCTAGGTAGAATATCCCAAGTGATTCCATGAGCAACAGCAACAACGTTGGGTTACTAAATCTTAGTCTTGGAGTATGAGTTAACCTTTGACAGAAATAAAATATATTGGAAAGAAAACATGCCTTTATGCCAGGGGTAAGAGAGAATATCCTTTGCTGACAGAAAAAGGTTTATGCTTCCTCTGGCCCTTGCTGAAGAGAGGACATGAAACCAGTAAGATTTCAGCGTGATCCAACAGAAATCCTTTGATTTCCCTTGAAACTGCAACCCACAGGCAATATACATGCTTTCAGTCCAAGGCAAACAAACACAGAGCAGCCAAAAGCACCCCAAACACCATGGGCAAGCAGCTGATCCTCCTGCCAGGATCAGAGCCCAGCAGCTGGGGGGTTCTGGAGGCTCTCGGGGATGCTGTGCTGCTGTTCCTGACGGGCTTTGCTCAGAGCATCACATGACAGAGCTCTGCCAGCCTCCCCTTGCAGCACAGCCCCAGGAGCTGGGGGTGCCCAGCAGCCACTGGCACTCACCTGCTGCCCCTCCCAGCCTTTCTTCTCCTTGCCCAAATTGTGATTATCTCTGCTCCATTTTAGCCCACAGAGTCAAATACCCCCGCAGATCCATGCGTGCCCACATGGAGATCCGTGCTTCCCAAGGCATGGAACAAACTCTTCTGCACGAATTATCAGAATCCACACACATCTGGAGTTGGAAGGGACCCACGAGGGTCAGATAGATCATTTTTCAGGATATATTTTAAAATCTTCTGCAACAAAATGACTGATTTCTGGGAGAGGAAAGAGCCAGTGCAACAACAAACTGTTTTTTCTAGAACTACTATGTATCCATGTCACATACTATGAGGAGGAGAAAAAAAAAAAGGCAAAAGCAAGCAAGCATGTATAACCTTGTGTAGATCTGTGAGGCTCCTACCTGGAGTGCTCCTGGGGCAACTCCCCATGCAGGGCTTTCAGAGCTTTGCCCCTATCAACAGATCCTGTTAATTTGGGGGGCATCTATCGGGTATGTAAACCACACATGTAAAACCGCGCTCAAAATACTCAGCCTGGCTCCAGTAAGCACAGAAAAATCTCCCAGGAAGAAACCTCATGAACAAATAGAGTTATTGAATGTATCAGGCAGAGAGCTGTGCACTACAGAATATTAAATAAATAGATGTTTCTGCAAGGCAGGGAGCAGTGTCCATGGATGCATCTCCATGACGTAGCTACAGAGGCTGCCTCAGTCTGGCTGACACAACCACCTTGTTTTTTTCAAAAAGAAAAAAAAAAAAAAGAAAAGAAATAAAGAAAACCACCCCCTACACACACACACAACCAACCACAAAACCAGACAGAAGAAAAAGCCTGGAAAATGTAACAGGTAATGTTATCGTAATATAAATAACGTATCTGCTATAGTCAAAGGCTTGCATTTCCTTTTCAAATATTTTATTAAAGTACCGTTTCAAAGCAAATGGGATCGGATCACAGCACGGCACGAGCCCACCCAGACAGCAAGGCTATGGATTCGAGACGCTGAGAATAAAACCCTAAACCCACAGTCCATTACCGGATCATCTCAGCGTTACAAAAACAGACTTGTTTCACTCCGCATTATTTTAAGGCGCTGCTAAGACCTCCTGCACTGTAATTAGCAACAGCGAACGAGACGCTCGTCAGCTCGATGTGCAAACACACGAGTTAGCGAGGGATCGATAGGAACACGTCCTTCCTCTAGAGCACAGCACCCAGCAGTGACAAACAGGTCGGGAACAGCCATCACCTCTCCTGCTGGCACCAGCCATCACCTCTCCTGCTGGTACCAGCCAGGCACGCTCATGGCCAAATCCCACGCCTGGAAAATCCCACGTTTTTCATGCTATCAGTGGGAGCCAAATACGCAGCCCAAATAAAAGCGGCCGAGTTAAGGCAGCCCACGGCACGAACTGCCCGAGCCAGGGCAGAAGCGAGGGCCGGTGCCCGGCATCCTGAAAGACCTTCACCCGAGTGCCCCAGCGGCAGCCGAACCGGCTCGTAAACACGGATTAACACACGCAACGCCACGGCCCCCCGCAGCTCCGCACAGAAATCCGTGCCCAGGACACCTCAATCCGTCCTGTCCCTACACACGAGTTCTTCATTTCGCCAGAGAGCACAGGATATGCTCGGTCAGGGCGCCGTGTATGTTTTATTTAGTGCTGTGATGGGAAACAC
>VXBQ01016748.1:59029-115867 GCA_013400175.1 Phainopepla nitens | reverse complement strand
AATCAGCACCCCGGGACAGCTCCAGCATCCCGGGACAGCTCCAGCATCCCGGGACAGCTCCAGGCCGAGCAGCCCCTCGGGCACTGCAGCGTGCAAGGAGGTGACAGCAGCACGTCCCGAAGGGTGGCTGCCAGCAGGAGCAGGCACTGCATCACTTGCATCCCCCAAGTACAAATAAAACCTCTGTTATTCCAGACCCCCCCCCACCCGCTGGTTTGTTTCAGAAATCCCTGTGGGGAAGGGGGGTGCTGGTCTTCAAGCAATTGAAGATACACGGCACCAAAATTATGGGTGCTTTTCCCACCCTGGCTTTCTTTGAGAGTAATTTGAATCCTCTTTCCCCTGAGTTGTGGGATAATCACTGTGTGTGACATAAAACACGTAACTCAGCCCTCACCCTCTTATCACACTATCAAAACTCATCGTGCTGCTGCTCTTTCCAGGCCATAGTGGGTGTAGCAGGTGCTCTGAGAATAAACACAATAAATCCATGCAGCAGCTTCTTGTAAAGTCAGAGTTTTAATAAAATCCGGGGCACCAACACTTCCACAGTTTGAGGTTTACACGTTGGAAGGTAGAGCTGCACAGGATTCTTTAGTGAAGGGCTGGATTTAGAAATATTTATGTACTATAGAATGACAAAACCAAATAAAACACTAGGGCTAATAGGTGATGGTTGTAATTTAAGCACCATGGGCACACTGGGGGAAAAATTATATATACACATAAATTATATTTTAATATTTCCTAAATTCCTCTTCTAGATTGGAATAGGAACCTGAGGGGTGATTATATAAAACATAATTCATAAATAATATATTATTCACATGTAAGTCATAAAACATAAACAAATAATTATATAAATAAATATAAATAAATATTTGTACAAATAAATATAAAGTAATTTTACAAATAAATATAAATAAACAGTTATATAAATAAATAGAAATTTTAAAATTTAAAAATTAAAAAATTAAAAAATTTAAACCCACTACGGTTTCTCTCACTCTTATCTGTTTGAGTGAGTAGCAGGAGCCTTATTTACCCACCCTGTGCACTCTGAAGATGTCATGGCTATATAAAATAAATAGTATTTCCCACTTTGCACACTTTATTCACTTTGAATCTACTGGCCCTTACCTATGAGCAACTTCTCAGGTGTTTTTGTGGAGTTTGATTGTTTATTTTTGATAGCTTGATTGTATATTTTTTGATTTTTAATTTCCCTCTTTACGTTGTCACCACTATGCTGACCAAAATCTTTTAAAATATCCATCATTCTCAAATGCCAGAGGGTTTTTAAAAACACCTTGTAAAACATCGTAGCAACCTTAAATCCAAATCTGCACTAAGCAACTGGCAACTGAACTTGGTGGAAGTGTCAAAAACTTGGTTTTTAATGCAGAACAACCCAAAATGCAGAGCTCTCTGTGCAGCACTGTTGTTACTGTGAGGGAAAACTTTGTTGAAAGAGTATCAGCAGATATTACAGGGAGCCTGATGAATTTAATAGCACATAAACCTGTGCCTGAAAAAGAACAAATGGCATTTTTTTGTCAAAAAAAAAAAATGTTTGTGATGCTTGAACCCCTCACAGCACATTTGTGAGGTAATTCAACACAGCTGTGTCTAATAGGAAGTGAGAATGCTGAACTGCTGGCATGCTAAACGACAGCAAAGCTCAATATCAAAGGAGAGAGCACAACAGCAGGCTGAAATCCAGTTTTGTTTCCTGCCACTGAAATCAAGGTGCTGAAAGAGATCAAATTCTTTGTGGTTGGTTGTGTTGACAAACTGAGAGGAGAGGAAGAGAAGGAAAGGATGAAGCACCCTAGCGTGCACCCTGCCAGTGAGTTCCACTGGACACTTCAGTGAGCTCTCCTGCTGTTACAATGGCCCTGGAGCAAAAACCTGTCAGCTCTCTATTTCTGATCTCCCTGGCTCCTGCTCGGCCAAGGTGGCAGAGGTGCAGCTGAACCATCTGAAGGTGTGACAGAAATAGGCCCAGAGGGAGGGAGTGCCTCCCTCCCTGCTCCAGAAGGACACAAAGTCAGCCCCATCCTCCCTCCCCAGCCAGGCTCCCACCCTTTGATTGATGAACATCACCAGGGAGCACAATTAACCAGAATTGGGCTTTTGTCAGGTGGTCATTTCCTGAATGATGGTCGTGTTCCTGAAGGAACAGCAACAAAACTTGTTCTGCATCAGGCCTCCCCTGTGCTCAGCAGTCCATTAAACCTTATCTGGAAACCCCATGACAATTTATTTCATAAATCATCATTCATTAGTGACTAGACTTTCACCTCTGCAAGCTTTGAACGGGGATGAATTCCTGCTGCAGAAGAGGCTTTTGTACTCTCATGAATAATTCTTGCTGAGATGTGAGAGGGATTTCAAAACAAATTCTGTGTGTGACATGAGAACAACCTGCAGCAGAAACAGGCAGGTGACAACCCTGATGAGTGACAGGTCAGATAAATGATTACAGATGATAAAATTCTCTCACTTCCAAAACCTGAAGTTATGACAGCAGTAACAGTTATCTTCCCATTTCCTACTAAGAATTTATCTGATTTTTTGGTTCAGGATTTTCTGCACTTTAATAATTGTTAACATTTTTAATTTTTTTTATTATTATTTTTTAAATACCTTGATACAAATACAAAGGAACCTCAGGCAATTTTTAGCATGTATTTAAAGCTCAAATACAATTACTCAAGCTAATCTGTATAACCTGAAGGAAATCTTGCAAGTACTTCAGAACTCAAGCCACAGAAATCTAAATAATTAATTTTAAATACAATCCCTTTTAAAAAACTACAGCCATTAGACATATGGACTGACAAATTGGATAGATAAAGAAGAGTTGTGTGTCACACATGAATTTGTGTGACATTATACATATATTAATATATATAGAAACAGTGTTCACTGGCATTGCACGTCTGGAGGAATGCAGCAACAAATCTGCTCTGCCCATATCACCTGCTGGATTTCTTGGTTTTTGCACTTTTTTGGGTTGGAGACCACAGCCTTTATTTTACTCTTAGGAACAGCTGATTTATTTATTTTCCTCTCACTGAGCTGTTCTTCCTCCATGCTCTGCACTACAGAAAAATCAGCAAAGAGCTGGTGCAGAAACCCCAAGCAGTGAGACACACTCAGCATTCTGCAGAGCAGTAAATACACATCTTTCTGAACAAACTGTTTGCAAACTGCAGGTACCACGTAGGGAGAATCCCACCAACAAAACTTGGCCATTTCTCAGCCTGGAGGAGAGGCACCACCATGAAAAGCAACAAAGAGCAGATGTTCTGAGCCACAAAAACAAACTACATGTGAATGTAGCCTTGCAACGTGAGGAAGGCAGCAGAGTAAACAGATTTTTAACAAGCAGAAAAATATCGATTCCTCATAGGCTCTAGTTAATGGACTGCTGCTTGTTGGATCATTTAGGGCTTCACTTGGATATCTAAAGAATAAAAATAGCAAGGAATACTATGAAAAGGCTAGAGAAAGGGGATGGGAGACAAAAAAGAACAGAGCTGGGGCTCAAGTTACACCAGGTGCACTTCTGTGTTTACATGGCCTGGGATTCTTGACCAGAAGATTTTTCTAATCTGAGAAAACCCCACAACAAAACAATATTTTCATCCTCCAAGCAGGAGGTTAAACGGTCTATGAGCATCCAGAAGTCTGCCAGGTGAATCACAGATAATCAATTTAATCAGCACAAAAGTGGTTTGTCTGGGTTTTTAACATTTTTCTTTTGCAAATGTTTTGTTTACATTCTCAAATCTAAAGTGCCCAACCATTCTGAATCATATTCTAATTGATTGAATGGATAAATGTGAGATCAACTGCAGCACAGCTCTTTACTGCATAAAGTAAAATAAAAAAATAAACCCAGCACTGGCTGGTCATAAAAAAGAAAAAAGTACTGTAAAGCACAGTTCGAGCTGAAATGCAGCAAACAAATATGACATTTAAATCCAGTTTACTCATCACAATAAAACTCTAATTTTGTTTTAAAATGACTAATCAAATTATTAAGATGAATGCACATTTACCTAATTAATTGCCTGCTTCAGCTACCACAAATTAATTCTGTGTACCACGTACGTGAAAACCTGATAAGTGTAATATGCAAAATGAGCAGAGGATTGAAGGGATGAAAGCACAGAACTGAACAATAAAATTTGAAAAGTTTACCATTGTGTCATTCACATGATTTTAGTGGGCAACGAGGCAAAATGGGAAAGGGTTTGCCTTGTTGCCCATTAAAATCAAGAGAGTTGGACTAACTGTTTCTCAAGGACCAGCCAAAAAAAGATCCTCTTCTCTTTCTACAAATACACAGAATTTGCACAGGTTCTCCTTCACAGACACTTACAGGCTGGATGTCCTCACACGGAGGCAGAGTAGGCCCGTGAGAGAAGGGACACTGCCCTTGCCTTGGAGCTGACAACTTTGGGCTAAATCCTTGATTTCATTTGTGCAAGGGAGTGCACAATAAATGGCAATTTATTTGCTGTTGGCAGGTTATTTCCACTTTGTGTTCAACTTTGTGTTCAGTACCAGCTGAGGAAATTCAGTGTTGCATAAACTCCTCTGTGGTAAATTCTGGATGCAGAGAAGCTCTCTGTCATCTCTTGTGCCCTGAAACTCTCCTGTGGCTGCACCTGCATTGATCTGTGACCATCTGCAGCAGTGCAGCTGCTTCAGCTGTCCCCTCATGAGAGAACAGACAATTTCAGAGGGTCCTAATTTCACCAGGCAATTGAGAGAGGCCTCTGTTCCAGCCCAGCCTTGCTGGACTAATCACAGCCCAAGCAATCTTGCAGCGCAGCCTTAAGCACATGTTCCATTCTACTCTTGGGTGTAGAACCCGCCCAATAATCAGCTGGATGTGAAATACGTGGCTGAATGCTCCCTGAAAGCTGATCTTCACCATGTTCCCAGTCAAAAATGTCTGGAAACCGCCATAAAAAACATGGGCACCAATCTCCCCAGAGTGTTTGGGTGTTGTCATGAAGACTGGTGCATCACAGGGACATGTTTATATGAGGTTGGGAGCTGAAATCATAAAGCTGTAATTTTTCCTAAAACTGTCACACCAGCTTTTAAATGTTATCTGTCTCATTAAGTGCAACACTCAGAGACCATGAACGAAGGGAAATTGGAAGAAATCTCCTTTCCAGCGTGCTCTTGGTGACCAACAGGGTTAAAAGATGCAGGTGCAGCACAGACCAGCAGCTTTAGGTCCTTATGAAGATTCAAATGCCTCAGAAATCCAGGAAGATTTCCAAGTTAAGATGTGTTATAGTTATTTTGTCATATGTTCAAATTACTCTAAGGGTGACTGTGCTTTAAGCACTTGATTCCTCTGAGCCATTTTAGAGTCTGGACTTTAAACCTGATTCTTTAACAGATCTGAAAGAGAACCAGAGGCAGTCTCAGACATCTGGCAGTCAGAAATGCCACAAGGCTTTTTAAAACTGGTACAAAATTCACCTCTCTCGTCCTTGTGCTATTCCCATTATTTCCAGAGTGAAATCAAATAAAAATTTTGTATAAAGTACATAAACTAAGTAACATTTCTCCTGCTTAAAGGGATAATTAGTAAAGCTTTTTTAAATAATAAAATAGGTTGTGGATCTCTCCAAACCTTATCTATGTGGGATTTCCACAAACAGCCACTGGCCTTTGCTTGGCTCTAGTTGCTTCTCAGCTGTTCCCTTTCACACCTTTAGATCTGCACACAAAGCAATTGGCACTGGTCTGGGGTGAAAAACCCTTAATTTTTACCTTTCCCCTAATTTTAGGGGAAATTAGAGCTGAGACAAGAACACTTGGAAAAGATTTTCTCTTAAAACAAGGTCTTAGCACTCATGCAAAATGCACTGATTGGATTTCACTGGTGCTTTCTCTGTTCTAGAAACACGGGCATGGCTCCAAAGGTGAGCCTCTCTCTGCCATCTGCCAGCACCAGGAGAGATGCTCGGGCTGTACTCATCTCCCTGCCCCAGCAAAGGGGTAGATAAATAATTCTGACAGCTGGCAGGAGCTCTTCCAGGAGAAGGCTGGGAGGAGAGAGGTGCCTCCTCCAAAAGCCCCAGATAGGCACTGGGTGTGTAAACACAGGGGGTTCTTCCACAGCAGGAACTCCAAATGATGAGAAGCTGTGAGAGAACATCACTTTTACCAGCTAGGAAAGCTTTGAGGGAGATTTTTTTATCTTTCAATGCCTAAAATTTTTATTTCTAGAATAATACTATTTGTCCAATATGCATAGCAATTTTAACTTTCTGTCGAGGGCTCAGAGTGCTTTCCATAAGATGTTTCTTCCCATACCCAAATCCATAGATAAATTGTAATACTAAATATAAGGCAATGAGACTGACAGGAAAAGTCAGGGGTTTACACTTTGCAAGAAATCTTGATTTATCACAGAACTTGGCAAAGTATGTGAAAGTGATTAGCTAACTTTAGGTGTCATTAATATGGATTTACATGTGAGTCTGTGCATTTTTACAGAATATCCTGTGTTTTCGTTCCATATATAGGCAAAATATTCACATTCAGACAGAAAAGTCAATAATTCAGCTCGGCTGAGTCACTCTGTTGGAGCAACAGTCCCACCTCAGTGGGGAAAAAAGGGATCAGTGAGCCTCATCCAGGAGCTGAGGGCATCACCAGCAAGGAATGGGACTAAAAACAGCCTCCAAAAATCCTGCATTGTGAGCACCAAGGTCATTCATGAATATCTTTATACACATTCATAACGTGAGCATGAAACAGAGCTGATGAACAGACGCAGAGCAGGAAAGGTTAAGTTATAAAAATAGAGCAGTTTGCTGCACACTGTCAGAGTTCCAGTCAGTGCTGGGGTTGTGCAGGGAATTAACCCTTTAATCTGATGTCTCTGTCTCCAGGAATCCTGTAGTGGATGTTCTCTCAGCCCTCAGTTTGTTAATGAGGCAGCAGAGCCCTGTGTTTTCTCCAGTAATGAGTCTGGAGGCTCACAAACAGCTCTGATTATAGCTCTTGGAGAAAAAAAAAAAAAAGACAAAATAGGATTATGAATTTGGTCATCTGAGTCACCTGGTAGCACCCTGCAGCACACAGATTTGATAGATTATTATTATTATATTATTATAGTACAGAGAATTCATTCACTAGGAGTGGTAACCAATATCTGTGTTTTTAACAGCTGTTTTTCCATGGTTCCTTCACATTTAGTGAGAGCTCTGGATGTCTGGCAGAGGGTTGCTACTTATATTTTAGGTTGTTGCATCACTGTAGTGCCGCATCATTTCGAGCACTGGAATGAGCTCACGTGGCAGCTGTGACACACTAGAGCACTTGGAGTGTTTTAAGCACACAAAACCTGCAATATCTCCCAGCTAAGGAGCTCTTGTTGCCTACAAAGACTGACTTGGAAACAGAGATTAAGTAGAATAAAAGAATAAAAAGGGATTTGTTGAAAGGATCCAGCTTGGGCCATGCAGGAACCCCTTGGGGCTGCACCCAAGCCAAACCCACAAATGGGCACAAAATGGATCCCGGGCATGAGGCCTCACACTTTTATCAGCTCTGGTCCATCAGCAAATTGGAGTTAATTGTCCAATTACAGCCTCAGGTTAGGAAGCTCCATCTTCTTCGTTCTTTCTCTCTTCTTCACTGTTGTTTACAATCTTGGGCCTAAAATTTGTCCTTGGTCCCCAGCTAGAAAGGAATTGTTTTATCTGCCTACCCTGTGAAGAGAGCTCACCAACCCTTCATATGAAACCCAGATATGCACATTAAAACATCACAGAGTCCAGAAAAATATAAAAGCTAAGATTTAAGGCATCATCATATCAGAGGGATGGCAAATCCTCCAAGGGCCCTGGCAAGCATTGCTCAGAGGTGTGTGGTGTGGAACAATTCAGCCTGGTAAAAGCAAACAGCTGGGAGGAAAGATCTTCGTGTGTGACTCTGGGTTTGTGCTTTGCTCTCCCAGGCCACCAAAAGCTGCATTTTGCTGAATCCCCCAATCATTTCCAGGGCTACACATCACACACGGATAAAAACAACACAAATCTTAAACCATCTCTTAGGGTGAAGAGGATTAAGCTGTGCAGGGCTTTTGGGATGTGTGTGTGCAAATTGCCCGGCTTTGTTCTTTTAATTGCTGTGTGCTCTGCTGACAGACAGACAGACAGACAGACAGACAGACACAAAGTGCAGCACCAGGCTGAGGCAGCACCACCCTGCTGCTGCTGCACCTGCAATTTCTAATTGGACTTGAGTCACAGCTTTGCAAAGATTGTTTAGGTTTTTTTGTGGGAAGAAGGGGATAACAATACAACAGAAATGAAATATTAATATTAATCTTCATTGCAAAGGAGATGCAGTGGAACAGAGTGAGCTTTGCCCACTGTCCCTGCTCCCCTGTGCATCATTTGATTTTACATCCACCCACGTAAAATGTGGATATTACCGCTTACTATTTCTTGCAGCAAAACCCAGTACCCTTGGGGGGAATAAAAGCAAGTAAAGACTTAAAAAAATAGCACTACCTTACTGTGTAAAGTCACGTTTTGTCATTTGACAAATCTTTATGGAGTCAAATGACAAATTTTCATCAATATTTTTGACATTCCATGAGAATGAAAGTCTTGTTGAAAAAGAGAAGGCTTTTTGGGGTAATAGGATGAATCTAACACTTTGAGAGGCACCTGCACCACAGTGGCAGCCTAAATGAAAAAGCATAATGTCCTGTAGGTACAGAAGCAACAAAGTGTGAGGTACGAACAGATTAAAGCCTGCAACTTGGGCATTCAATCAATAATTACCACATAAAATACTGAAACTTTTCCTAAAACACCACAGAGGAATCATTCTTTGTGTCAGATGAGGGATTTTCACATTTGGGACAAATGAGAGGTGTGTAGCAATGGAGTTGGATAGGACACTTGTTTTTTTATGTGGAATAGCCAAATCTTTATTCACATAACTCATATTTATGTGATTATCAGAATGTATCTGTTTGAATCCAATGGGTCAGCAATTTCTTGAAACTCAGTTCACTGGTTGGTAGTGGCTAGTGCATATATCTATCAAATTTCTTCTTTTTAGGTATATTTATGTTCTTTCTTCCCAGATTTTTACGGGATATGCTTCTAATTTTTGTAGGTGCAAACTGTCTTCTCGTAAGAGTAGATTGTTATGCAAGCTGATTCTCATTCTTAGAATTCTTTTCTCAGAGGAACTTACCAGGCTAGCTTGGGCAGAACAGCAAGGCATGAACTATGTTTTACCAGGCCTTTCTGTGGTAAGGTTCATTTCCACAGAACAGAGTTTGGAGGCATCCACTTTATGCCATAAAAAGGGTGAGAACAGCTTGGACAGAGCCCTGCTGTGTCAGGCAGGAGCGTTTCCTGGGAGACAGAACTCAGGTGCACCTTCCCTCTCTCCCTGAGCCCAGGGTCTGCTGCATCCCCAGGAAATCCTGCCAGGGGAGGCAGGGACGCCCCTGCACCCTGTGAGACAGGCACACAACCAAAAAATGCCAGTAACTGGGCTGGAGCTCTCAGAAAACCCAAATGGAGGGATTTTAAAGAGAAATATTCCCTCATTTCAGTAGTGTTGCTCAGCCTGACCACGGTACATTCCTTGTTAATGATTTTTGGGATCCTGAGGACAAAATCCGTGTCATGAGGGTAAGAGATGTATGGACACAGCTTTCCAAGGCTGATACAGTTAATTGGGCTGAGCTCTCCACAGCTATTCAATGTAACACCATCACTGCCTGCATTTTCAGGCATCTATTTTACAGAAGCCTCAAGGCTGCAGCTCTCTTTTACTGTGTCATAGCAAAAATAGATGAAATTTCCAGCAGATCCACAAAAACATTAGTATAAAATCATTTGTAATGTGATATTAACTGTGTTACCTCTGTAAAACATTTAAAGCCTAGGTCAGAAATTGAAAATCTTACCAACCAGATGGCTCAGTCCTTGTGCTGCTGCCTGGTAAAAGGATGGGTTTGTTCACACCACTGTTAGGAAAATGGCTTTTTTTGGGGGCTTTGTTTTCCCAAACATGGAAGCAGGAGGATCATACTGAATTTTGGGTTCACATACTCATATTTCAGGAACAGAAAAACAAACATCAGTCCTTTTATTACAATTCACAAATGAGGGTAGGAATTAATTAGCAGTCAATTTCATGCCTAGCTCCAATTGTGGGTTATTCCTCATGGATTTGTTTTGCAGACTGCTTTCACCAGGTGCCATTCACCTACAACCATCCTCATTTGCCTGATCTCAGCTTTTGTATTCCTGGCACAGAGGGAAGGAGAATGGCACAGAGAGCCAAAACAATGTCAAAAAATGTTATTCTTGGCTGAGGTGTGATAACAAATGGGGAGTGCAGCTAAAAGTTGTCATCAAACTGATGATCCAAAGTCTCCATTTCAAAAAAAGAAGAAAGATATTCAAACGAACACATGCACAAGTACAGTAAGGTAATTAAAAATAATTATTGTAATTGATTTTACAATTCTACAATGTCTGCAAGGGGGCCTTAGTAATTGGTTTCCCCAGGACACCTGTTCACACAAGGGGCTTAGGGAAAAACAAATCCACAAACACAAAAATAAAAAGCTTTCCAAGCTGGCTCTTAAGAGAAAAGTGATTTGCTTAAAACTACCTGTACTTTCAGTGAATTTGCAGCAAAAAAACTACATCCAAAATACATATTGAAAGATAAAAATAATTCTCCAAATGAGAGAAATAGTGACAGATTGGATAACAGCCAGCAGAGTCTGTACTTTAACTCTCTATTCTACTACTGCAGTTTCTAGTTTATTATTTTTCTAGTTTATTTTCCACAGACATACAACAGTATGAGCAGAGGAATGGAGAAGATTTAAATTATTAAGTATAAAACAATCAAATTTTAAAAATTATAAAACTAATTAACAATATTTTTTTAATTACAGCAGCTAAGCCAAGTGAAATAGCAGAAAAACTTTGGTCATTGAAGACAGAATGACTCTAAGAAACCCTGCCTCAGTTTCACTCTACTTTCACAGTTGTTTCATGCCTAAGACAGAAGAAAAATTGAGAGGATTTAATAGAAACTTCCATTTAAATCACCATTTTACATTGCTTAAAGTTAATTTGTTAGATTAAATGGTTGAAGGGAGGCAATACATAGAAAAAGCCCTGCAGCTTTACAATACATCCTTTTCTGCCCTTCATTCACAGGCCAGGACATTTTTTAAAAAAAGAATATTTTGTTAGAAGTTTTGCCTCATTTTTTCCTGACCATTCAATTGTCACTGGTGTGTTGAACAAGCTAATTTATTGGATTTGAACTGAATCCTCACAGGTTGCTCCAGACACAGGGCATAATTTAGGGAAGAAACACACCAAAACCTGCTCCAGTTTTCTTTATTGACAAGAAAGCAGGAGTGGGTCCTGTGGCAGTGGTTCCAAAACAGAATTTAAGAGATAATGAAACAAAACATCCTTGGCAGAAACATGCAGATTCAGAGAACATTTCTGGACCAGCCACGGGGGTTTTGTGGCAGGCAAAAAGCAAAAAAAAGCCTCAGAGTTGCAGCAGAACCTTCCTGAAGTGAAGCTGCACCTCCTGAAAGCCAATGCCTGCAAAATGCAGGGAGGATTTAATCTGATTTATTGGTGGATATATCTGAAAGCAGAACTTTCCTGCAGTGCTGTAGAAATATGTTGGAGAAATCCAGTTGTGTGAGCGCATCCTGGATCTGCTGCTGCCTGCTCTGCCCCTTTTGGCTCCCCTGTGATGGCTCTGCTCTCCTGCTGTGTGTTAGCATTAAGAAAGCAAAATACCTGCAAAAGTGATTAGTCCTGAGACCCTTTTAATTACAGCCTGCAGATACCAGCTCAACAAACTCATCAAACAGACTGCGTAAAACCTTGTCAAAACCAAGGATTAATCACTTTGAAAAGAGGGATTTTATAAGAAAATCAGTTTTCATACACTCAACAACCAGGAAAAATAGAAACAAAATGAGTTCAACTGAAGTTTAAAGGATTATTTTTATGTAGAAATAAAGAGGGGGAGAAAGGGCACTTTGTAGTTTCTGTAGGAAACTCACTGCTGCACTTGGTCCAAATACCCCGATATCTGCTCTTAACATACCATTCCTGAAAACCCTTTTCTACTTCTGGCAATAAATTCCATTAGCAAATCTCTGTCTGAAGGCAGGCTGGAAAGTTCTACAAGGTTCCAATGCTCTTTATCTTCATCCTCTGATATTGTAGACATGTTCCTTCAGACAAGGTTTGGGTTTGCAAACACACAACCCCGCCAGCTGTTACAAAGCCAGCAGAACAAAAAATCTTATCTATTATTAGAAATAATGTTAATAAGAGAGCCAGGGGGATTTCATGGACATATTAAGCTGATTTAAACTGACGAGATTTGGTCTGAAGGAAAATCCTGATATTTCATACACAAAGTCTGAAGGACTCGGTGGGATATTTTAAGACACCAACAACAATTCCTTCGCCCTAAATAATAAGCTGACAGGTGATGCAAATGGGATGCCTCTGGTTGCACTGCAGGATGAGTCACTGGCTGAGATAAAGGAGCAGAGGAGATGAAAGCTGTGACACACTCAGGGTGTGCCTGCTCCAGTGGTGCAGGGCCAGGCAGACTTTCCTCCCCGGCTCAGTGCTCGGTGGCTGAAAATCCACAGGAGCTACGCAGTGAAAATGCTGTAAAATCTATATTCCACACCTTTGTCTTTCACTTTCAGGCAGGTTTGTGGAGTTTCATGTTGGGAATCCTTCGGGAAGCAGTGGTTTTGCACACATACATATTTGTATGTAAATAATGCACAGGCACAATTGGAGGACCATGAGATAGCTGAGAGGCTTCAGGTGCATTGCACAGCAGTACAGAGGCACCCCGTGGAAAGAAGTTCTGTTGAAAATGCAGCAATCAGACTGTTTTAAACCCCATTAATTTGATTAAAACCTGTGGATATTTGATTAAAAAGCTGTTTTTTGCAATAGCATTGCAGATATCTCAGGCAAACACAGCCTGAGATGGGTGAAAAGGGGAAACCTCTCCCCACCAACCTTCCCAGCAGGTCAGGAGCTGCAACCTTAAAGCCAAATCTTCTTTAAAGCTTTTTTTTTTCTCAGTCAACCATTCCCCTCACTGTCCTCCACGATAGGTTCAAAATAACAAAATGCTGTTGCTATTTCTGCTGGATGTGTCTCATGCCAAACCAAAAGTCCCCCAAAATGAGGCACTGTGGCTTCAGTTAGATCCTGTAGAGCAGAATTCACTTTTGGGATGCAGTCCCCAGGGGAAAGGTTCACAGACATGCTTTTCAAATAAAAGGAGATTTTAATATCGCTAAATACTTTGCAGTTCAATTTCATACTATCATTTGATCTTTCAGAAAGCATTGTTTTAATTAAATTCCTGAGATCTTTCACACCAAGCTGTTTCTAGTGCTTCAGAGCTTTTTATTTCCATTTTTCTTTTCTTATTAAGTAAGCAAACAAGTGTTGAAACATTAAGAACCACCTTTGCGATAACTATCCTGTTAACTTCTACCCATCTTTATTTTCAATATTTTACGGCTGTGGAAATTATCCTCCCCAATCAAAAGAACAGTACTGGTAATTTTAATTGCACTTGTAATGAAAGTACTCCAGGCTCAAGGCTTAAGTGCAGTTTTATCCTACAGATATTTTGCTTCATTCACTTACCTGAGGATGACTTAAACCAGATTATTTTAAGCTTTAGGAATATAAACTGGAAATTTTGCAATCACAACTGAGTAGACCTGCACAATCTCTGCAATCACATCTTTTAACTGCTGTCAAAACAAGTGAGACAAGGTCATACATCTTTCAGAATTCTGGCATTATTTTTCAACTCTGCTGCTGGAACAGGCGAGTGTGGAGAATGCAGACTGAATTTAGCAAATCAGGCAACAACTTCATCTTAGACAAAAGAACCCATCCAGGCTGACACTGAGTCCTTACATTCTCCCAGCTTCTTTGTTTTATATTTGAGCTTTGATCCAAAGTGAGCTTCAATGCTGATGCCTATCTGAGAGCATCCTTCAGCTCAGGATAGTCAGAAATGGGTACAATAAATAAATAAATCATCACCCATCAAAGATCTCTGGTCCCTAATATAACACATCCAACTTCTGCCTCTTGTTTGATAAACCTGGTTTATTTATCATCATTCTGTCCATCAGAACATAAAACATTGTGGCCTCTGCAGTCACTCTGCCCTCCATCCATCAGTTTACCTCCAAAGGGATTAATTCTCTCTTTTCAGAGCTTCTTAGAACTCCCCTGGCAGAAATTCTAGTCCAGATTGCATTATTATTATTTCACCCTCTTTTTGTGGCTCCCCTGTCAGAACTCTGATGTGGGTGCTTCATTAAATAAATTGATTTTAATGCTAGTGGTCTAGAGCAAGTATAAAGTATTTACCTGGGGCCTAAGTGATTGAAGAAGGCTTTGCTCCACTGAAAGTTTGTGGAATTAAGTAGAGACTTCAAACAGTTTGAAAGTTTTGTCAATTACTGCCAGGGAAGAAAAACCCAGGGAGTTATTGACACCTCGACTGTTCAAAACTATGAATATGCAAAATTAGAACCCACTAACACAGGAAGGACCCAGAATTTAAAGGGAAAAAATACATTTTAACATGTTTAAGCATGAAAAAAAATGGTTCTTTAGGTTTTCAACTCCCTCTGAAACCCCACAAAATGAAAAAACAAAGTCCTGAACTACTTAACCCAAAAAAATCTCCCAGCGCTTCTGTTCTCAGATCCTGCAGATCACTATGTGGATTTTATATTAATTTATTTATCTTCATCATCAAGGCTTCATAACTGAAAATGTTGTCTTGTGAACCATTTCGTGATCTTACACTATTTAAATACCTGATTTTTTTTGTTACACACTGATTTTCATACTCCTGGTTGGATATTTATCGGTGATGTTGTTGCTTTTTAAAAACAAAATTAAAAATTTTTGGCATTTCAATTAATTGTGTACATTAACAATTCATATTTTGGTCATTGCCTGAAATAAATGATTGATTTAATGATAGTTTCCCTAAAGGTAATTATTTTGATCCAAGTAGGCTTTGATAGAGAATGACTCAGTATTTATCAGTGCTGTGATTTACTGTCTTCACCAAAGGGGCTGAATAAAGAAACTCTGTTTTACAGTGGTATCCAAGCATGGACAGAGACTTTACTCACACCTCACACCTTTTGTCTCATAAGTATTTATTTAAATAAAATAGCTCATCCCAGCACTAATTTCCCCTTGAAGCAGATCCACAGACTCCGGTGGTTAAAAGGGACTCAAGTAAGCTTTCAGATTTATTTTATTTTCTCCATAAAACTGATCACAGAAGAGAACTCACTGGTTCCCATTAGCCCAAAAGTAAATTTGATTTTGGAGGTAATTTATTACAAATGGAAGAAGGTTAGTTGTTCTTAAGGGCAGTTATTAAATATTTATTAAAATAAAAAACACCTCAGCCTTCATTTCAATTTGTAGGTATTGATTGATACTTCCAGATTGATATTGTCTCTTGCTGGTGTCACAAGGAACCCGCGAAGATTCATATCCTTGCATAAAAATAAACACTGAAAAAGGAATTGAAATGAAAGCAGAGTGTTTGCAGGGCTGAAGTCCAGCAAAGCACTTAAACACACAAATCCATATTCTCATTTACCTCAGGGAAACTCCCCCTGTGCCCTGAGCACTCTGCTGGGGCCAGGCCAGCCAGGAGAGGATCTCTGTTCCCAGGACTGTGCAGAGAAATCTGGGTAGCTACCAGCTCCCTGTAAATATTTAATTCCCATTAAATCCTGGTCAGTAGCTACATTTTCACTCCCCATCTATTTCGTAGCAGTTTTCCTCTCAGGAAGTGTCTAATGTGTAAAGCTGATTTGGATGAAGTGAATGAAAGAGGAAACACTCTAAAAATCCATGATGTGTGAAGGTGTGTGGGGCTGGCAGCCCCAGAACTGCAAACAGCAACACCTGGAAGAGCCAAGGAGAAGCTGCACATGGAAAATGAATAAAAAATTTAAAAAATCATTGACAAACCACCTCAGTCCTCTCCCTTCCTTCTCCAGAGACAGTGAGAGGAGTGCAGAGTGGCTGCAGAGGAATTAGAAATCTCCTCTCTTTTATCTACAAAGGCACTGGCTGCTCCCAGCCCACACAGCCCAGAGGAGCTGTTTTCCACAAAAATTCTGCTCTCCGCAGAGCTGGGGAAACACAACCACAGAAGCTCCCCAGGATCTCCATCCCATGCTGCATTTGAAAGTAATTCAGCTTACTCTTGAAAATATTCACTGTATGAATGAGCTCTCTGCAAGTGAAAGCCCTCAGAAATATTCATTCCTGAGAGGGAAAGGAAAATTCTTGAGAGCTTTGATAAAGGCTCTCATCTGTCCTTCCATCACATCTCTACACAATGCATTCATGAAATGGAAAAGAATTAAGGAAGGAAACAACAAATGAAAATGCCTTTTACTTAAACTTGAGTACTGTGGATTTATCTTAAGCTACTAAAAGAATGCTTTTCTGCTAGTCCCAGTAATGCAATCAATTTCTTAATGAAAAGCAAAGCAACAGATCTTGAGGTGTTCTTCAGCAGCAAACACAGGAAACTGAGTTTAACTGGGGAAATCAGTGCAGTGCAGCCAGAGGACAGCGAGAGGATGGTAAGAAAAATGTAGGAAAACCAGTAAAGATCCTGGGGCAACATTAATGCTAAATTCATACTTCTTAAAATTGCATAACAAGCCTAGCCAAATCACTCAGCACTTGAAGTACTAATTAAGGAATTCAGGATCCCTGGGAGGAGAAGTTGGTACTCATTTCACAGAGGTACCAAGAGGCTGAAGCATAATCCTGCCCTGGATTTTTATTTTGCCATCTTCCTGTGGTAGTTTGGGAAATTGTGCTTTAATAACCTCTAATGGCTTTGCATGGACTCATTCAGCACTGATAAAGATGTCAATTTTAAAACACAGTGTACTGAAAATTGAGCGGGGTAGTGATGTAGTAATGCAGTTAAATGTAACTATTTGCTTCCATCCTAATAAATCCAATCCCATTTCTGGTTGTGTCTCCCAAGATCTCAAATTGCCATTGCACAGGGAGGTTCTGCAGTTCTTATCAGGCAGAAGGGGACAGTGAAAGTGCTTTGGTTGGGAACAGACCCACATGTGCCTCATAACATGAAAAGCACAGATTGAAGGGAAGGGAGTTATGAATGCCAAAACTGAGGGATCCAGTGAGACAGTTAATCTCTCTGTCCTCTATCCCCAGCTCACCTTCCATCGTCCATCATCCTGCTCCCATGCTCTGCTCTCAGCCCTGCTCCCACTGTCCCAAACGTGGGGATTTTGCTGCTCTAGCCTCACCCTCACTCCATCCCCCCTTTAATGCCAGTGCCACCCAGCAAAGGGCACACTTTGGGCAGGAACTCATCCTCTGAACAACTTCTCCTGCAAACCCTCTTGCTTCGCTCCAGCTTTGACGGGATTTTAGTCCTGCCCAAGCTGTACGGATAAAAAACCCCAAATCCTCTCCATCTCTTGGGTCTGCAGGCACAGCTCACCTCTCAGCTGTGTTACTGCAATAACTGCTCCTTGTATTTAGGATTTTCCATGTCTGGATTTATCCCTCAGCTCCTCTGCCCCAGCCCCCAGACACTGGGAGTTGTGGATAACTCTGGTTCTGTGCTGATGGGAGCCTCTGCCTCCAGCTGCTCCTTGTAGTGTTTTATTGCAGATATTTTCTCTCTGTCTGCTTGCCAGACTACTCTTTGCTAAGAATATCCTCTTATTTTGTTTAGGGGTTTTTTTTTGGTCTTCTCTCCTTAATTCCTATTTTTGGTAATTTCTTCAGTGCTGATTTTCCAGTGTGTAAGTATTTGACAACCTTCCCTCCATATCAAAACACAGTTTCCCTACCCAAAGCTCTCAATATCAGTGCAAAGTGTATTTATTTATTATATTTATTCACCAAATTTCTGTCTGTGGCACAGGCAGGCAGCCCTCACCTGACAGAACATGTCCTGAAGGGAAGGAAATTGCCAAACTTTGCATCCGTGGTCCTGCTCCCCAGAGGAAACAAGGACCATCTCAAAATTCCTCACAGCCTTGTTGACTCCCCATTCCTGCTGTTGCCTTCTGTGGCCAATCCTCTTTCTTTTTTAAGCCTTTGTAACTGTTTGCATGAACAGAAATTGAAATAACTTAAAGATTGAAAATTCTGTGTTGAAGTAAGCCTGGAAACTTTCATCCTCCACAGCTGATAAAGTCCATTTTACCATTCCCTGAAAAGTCTGTGGTTCAAAATTTGCCTTCAAAATTATCTCTTTTAAATTCTTTTTTTCATTTTTTTAAATTTTTAATTTTTTATGGTCTTTCTAAACTGAATTCCTTTCTCATATACTGCTTACATTGCTATGTAAGGAAGTGTCATAATGCTCATGTCTCTCAGGGTGGTGTTTCCAAGGCAGGCTCGCCCTCTCCTGTACTCTGTGTGTGGATAATCACTGAGTTTTTTGAAAGCTCTTGGCTTGTAAAAAACCTCTCCCAGTCTGGAGATGGCCACCAGGCCAAGCAGCAGCTGAGGCATCAACAAAGCCTGGCTCAAAACTCCACATGGAGTTTTTAAAAGCTAGCTTTGGTACGGTATCAAAAAATCTGAATTAATGGAAGAAAATTCTACTCAATCAAGGTGCCTTCAGCCTGTATCCTGATTTACAGGTGCAGATAAACACACCAAGACAGGGTCCTGGGGAAGACAACAGCATTCAGGTGGAAGTTGTGTGGGTTGGAGCAAAGAGCTGGACCAGAGCTTCTCTTTACACAAGAAGAAAGGACTTAAAAACATTTGAGCATTACTGAAGAACATAATGAGAACGAGAAGGCTGAAAGCTGCCTGCTCACACTGAAACCTTCAGTGTTTAATTCCTGAAAGTATTGGTGTTAGCATCCTAACGATCAGACAGCAATTTGTGTTCAGGGCAAGGACGATTTTTGTTGCTTAGTTACCCTACTTTTTATTCTAAAAGGCAAACTCATGGCTTTGTTACATAAGCAGCAGTGTTCCATCCATCCTGAGAAAAACACCACCAAAACCTGCCTGGCTGAGAGGAGGGGCTCACCAAACAGATTTCCATAAGGAACAGGGAGTTTTTTTCCATTTTCCTTTTGCACACAGATTCGCTCCAGATGGTCTGAAAAGGCTCTAGATGTAAATGGTAGGGCAAAATACGCAGCAAAAGAGGAGATTATGGAGCCTCAGAAAATTCTTTGGTCTCTTCTGCAAACATAAGAGGGATTAAAATGCAAAGCCTTCAGTGGATCCCATCCCAAACACTCCCTGCACACCAGGAACAGCTTCGTTTAGGTTCCCTTGCTACCTGTTAAGGAGAATGAAAGAACAAAACAGCAACAAAGGCCCAACAGCGAGACAATGTCATTAACAAAAGAGTCTTGCTTTGTCTTTCCTGGTAGACAAACCACTCGTTGCAAATTAAATGGCTGCTTAATTGCCACTTCCCAAGTTCTGTACACAAAACAAGGTATAAATCTCGGGTTATATCTTTAAATGCGGGGAATTCAACACAACTTTGAGGGGAGTGTGGAATTCTCCCTGCCAGGGGTCAGGATGGCTCTAGATGAATAAAAAGTTGGATTTTCAGTGCTGTTGTAGAGTATTCCCCTTGCAGAATGTTCCTGTTGCAGAATATTCCTCTTGCAGAATGTTTCTGGTGCAGAATATTCCTCTTGCAGAATGTTCCTGTTCCCTTCCCGGCTCCCTTTCAGCTCCAGCATCACCTCTGCAAACTTCCTGACTTTGAAGAGGAGACAGAAATTTAAACAAAACCAAGGAAGGTTGTTCTGCTATGCCCAACAGATGAAGGAGCATCAGAAATACTTGGAGGAAAATATCTTTTTGGTCAAGTAGAATCTTTGGATTTCAGTACATGAAAAGGATGGAGTTCTGCTGTACCATGTGGGAGATCTGTTACAGTCCTAACTTTGGAGAAATTGAATATTCCAATTCAAATCTACATCCAGCCTAAGGAGTGGCATAAAACTCTGAGGGTATCAGATATCAACACACACAGTTTTTCTCCAGAGTCTGAACAGTTAATTTCCTGTATAAGACACATTTTTCTCAAGTAAAATAAGCTTAAAATAAAGTAACATCAAAATGAGTTAAAATGCCCTGGCTACTTTTAGGAATGATAACAAGTGAAAGCTGCAAAACACCAGCACCGTATTTTTCTAGTCTAGTCTAGTCTAGTCTATTCTTCTTTAAAGTTTTCTTAATGACTGCTTGAAATCATTAATGAAATCTTCCAAATATCAATGAAATGCCATGATAGTCTTTTATCAGTGAGAGTCAGAGATCAGCACATTTAGTGCAGTAATTAGTTCACATTAAAATTTTGTTACAGTTTTTTCAACTATGCTGATTGAAAATCAGTTTATTGTTAATTAGACAAAGCCCATCCTTTCTAGATTAGAGGAGGGGGTGTTGTTTCAGAGTTTTTTTGTCTTGAAAGGATCTGTGACGCCAGCTAAAGTGCAAGTCTAGATGGAGGAAGGCTCAGAGCATCAGAAATAAATTAGGAGTTGCTAAGGAAAGATTGTTAGTAAATCCTCATTTTAGTATTGTCGTCCTTGTTACCCATGTGGGACAATTCTCAGACAACTTATGTCAGATAGGATTAAATACATGATGAAATAGTTCTGCCTACTATTCTACAGAAAAGATCTCCTAAATCAGACACTGAATTATCACAAGTGAAACCTGATTTTTCCAGGAATCCCCTCTCTATGTCAGCACTGAGTTGGTTATTCTGGGCACTTCATTTGCCAGATTTACTTTTTAGCACTTTACCACCTGCTCTGTGTCTGAGGGAAATTTAATTGCATCTTTTACTTCATTGCATCGACTGTGGCATTATTAATGCAAATGGGATTTTTGTTGCTAACGTAAGAAGCCAGCATCCCACTGCCTGCAGGGAGAGGAGAGCAAACCCAAAAGCAGTTCAGCTCTTTGCTTTTTAGCAGATGAGCCCTCTACCAGTGACTTCTAATTTTAACCTGTTCTTGAAAGGTTAGATGAAGCTCAAGGGTGCATTATTTACTAACTATAAATAAAAGCTGTGTGCACTATGAATTAATGCTGCACAGTATCAGTACTATCAAAGGCTTCCACACAGAATCCCACTTGGGCTCTGTTTTAGAAGTGATTTCTATTCTGTTTCTAAGAAAGCAAACCAGACTTTCTGTCTGGACGATCCTCCCATGTATGGCTTCCCAGGATGGAAACCAAGCACAGCATCATGAAGGCAGCAAGATAATTAAGATACCCGAGTATTTACTCTTGGTTCTTAATGCGTGTGTCAGACTGGAAGCAGATACTCTCAAAAGGAACAGCACACAAACTGTTCCAGCATTCTCCTGAAGGCCAAGAATGGCACTTTCATCTTCCTTGAGCCAGAGGGAGTTTGACTTTAGCAAACGTTGCATTGAGCTAAAAGCCCACTGCTGCTGCTCTGATTTTCCTTGGAGGGACATTCTGGGACCACAGCTCATTGCCATTCACTCTGTGCCTCAGTCAGTCTAGCTCTGCACTCTAAGAGTCAGTTTCCATTTATTATTTTGAACATTTCTCACATTCATCAGTGAAAGATGACCTAGCAGAATACTGTTTTGAATGGAGTCAGAGAGACTGAGTCGTGACAGGATGCTGATGGATAACAGTCACCAGGAGCACAGAGCATGTTGTTCAGGTGCCTTTTGCTCAGGGAAAACACAAATACTTAGAGATTAGCCAGTGAAATAAAGAAAGATAACTGTTTAAAATGTTGGCACCTTGGCAGCTGGCAAGGTGAAACAAGAATAAGCCATGTCCAGAAGTTATTTGTGTATTTGATTGCAATAATCAGGTATGAAACTGCTTCAGCTGAGTGCTAGCACATTCAGTATTTCACAGAGGTTATCACTCCTTCGCCCTGGACTTCTTGCCCAGGTCAGATGATACTGCAACAGAAAGTCTCTCCAAAGAGGAAGGGTTTGCCAGCATATCAGTGCTGGGAGAGGAAAAGAACTTTATCACTGCAGGAAACTCTAAACCATCATAAGGAGTAGACTTTGAGAAGGATAGAGAGTAATCTTTAAGCACTGCTGTCACTGCTGCAAAACTACACTATAAAATCCATTTTGTGCATTATTGCAATCAAGGTTTATTTTGCCAAAGCTTTCTGTCATCAAATACACCCCTCATTGTTCTGCTCTGTTTTCAGTAGTTCAGTCAGGCAGTAAAATCCATGTAAAAACCCTCTCTGCTGGGTGTGTTAAACAGCCTGACTGACCTCTGGCACACACAGGTTATTTTCTGTCCCACACCCTGTCCACACTCACAGCACGCTTAGGACTTGGAGGAGGAAATATGGAAGTGCTTTATACTTGGAGCAGAAAATAACAAAGTTTCTAATAATCCTTTTACTGGGATTCTTTCTGCACTCAAAGTGGGAGATTAAAATAATAATGAAAAATACAAGTGAATTGTAAGGAAATTCTCTCTACTAAGTTTCATTAGCTATAGATTGATCCTACTGGTTGTCCAAGCACCTAAAATAAAATACAGGCTAAGTACTTCAGAGTGATTATCCTGAGTATTCCACTCGTTCTGTTTCTGGCAGTTCCTCATGCATGTCACTGACAATCCTAGAGACAAATACATATTTGGCTAAGTACATTAAAGCTGCTCCTTTCTTTCTCCCAGGTAATTTCAGTGTGTCTGTAAACTATAAATATTTCCTCATAATTCAGCAAAACCCCCAAATACCTAATAAACAAAAGATAAAATAGCTTGATAGAAATGTTTCACGTGATAAAAATTAGTCAAAGACTCAGTAATTCCAGGATTTAAAGCAGCTCAATCTAGGTAATCTCAGAACATCGTTTGTGCAGCACAGGGCAAAGTTAGACTTATGGAAAAACCTGAAAACAAGGCAGAAGCAAGAAATTACTTGCAGGAATCCTTTGGGGTTTATTTCCTTTCAATCAGATCAGTCAGAAGTGAACCCACACAAAGCACAAATCAGCTGAGCAGATTTCAGTGATCTCTCACAAACAGCACAACTCCTCTGGAGTGTTTCTGGGCTCCAAGCATGCCTGAGCAATGCTGAGCCCCAAAGGGATGCAAGATGGGGAAGGTTCCCTGGCACTCCGAGCCAGAGGGCATTTCCAGCCCTCATCCACTGCTCAAACACAGGCTCCAGATCAGAATTGATGTGTCTGCTCCCAAAGACAGCTGCAGGATCACTGCCTGCAGGGCTGGCTCCAAAACTGCCAGGCAGTGAGCAGAGAATGAGGGAATCGGAGTCTTCTGAAGAGGATTGTTTGTGCTGGTCCTGGAATTCCACACTGGGCATGGCCCAAAAATACAAAATTAGCACCTGATTTGCAATCTGACTCTGATACAGAGTCAGTATTTCCCTTTATAAGTGGAAAGCCAGAGTATAAGACACAAATGAATTTTCCAAGGTCATTATTCAATGAACATGGAGCATCCTAGTCTTCTTCTCTCCAGCCTTCTTTTCCTCTCTAAGAAATTGCCAACAATGGCATTTTCATTTTTCACTGATTGGGAAAATTCTGATAAAGTGATCCAGGACCACAAGTCCCTTGACTATGGAACTCTGTTAATGATGCCCCATAAAATAATTATAAATAAAGATTTTAACAATAAAATGTTACAGAAGTAGCTTTCAAAACTGTTCTCAAACACAGAAATCCAGAGTTTGTTGTGGGAAATGCTTCTGCTGTGGCTCTCCTCCCCACCTGCTTTGGCACAATGTCACTGCAGAGCAGCAGTGCTCAGGAAAGGATTTACAGAAATAATAGGCATTTTCATTTCCTTTCACCATTTCAAAGGGTGACTTAGTGGATGCCAGGAAGTTTGAAAGAGAAAGAAAATTTGATTTTTTTGCTTCTGTTCCACTGAATTTCTGCAGAGGTCAGCATAAGAAATACTGAATAATCCCAAGGAGGGAGGGAGAGCACTTTGCCTGGTTTGCCTGAGGATTCCATACTCAGGTAATATTTAAGTGCTTAACAAGAATCTGACAACATTTCCATATCCTTAACAAGCTTTCATGAAGGAGTGAGACAAACCCATATCTTTCATATCTTTCCTTCTCAATATTTACACACTACCCAATGGCTTGCCCGTGGCTATTTGCATCCAAAAGCCTTAAATAATTAGCATTAATTAGATTTATCTCAGCAGGAATATTCAATGATCTCTTTATAAAATTGAATTGTACAATTCCATTTCTCAGCTTTATTTCTTCAGTGTCACTCCATTCACACAAGTGAGATCAGTGTCCAACACAAGCTTTCTTCTCCCCCTCCAAATTTTCCTATTAGAGAGAGAAAGTGCTGGTGGCTTCTTTGTTTTTCATAACTATTTAAATTGTATAACTCAGGTCATCCTATCAGGACAAGCCATGACATTTTTTAGTTGCAATGCAAAACCCACATGTGGCTGGTTACAAAAGCCCATGATGTAAATAAAAACATGCAGGGAAAAAATCTTAATAGCTGAAACACTTTTAAACAAACCCAGTTTGGAACAGCTGCTGATTCTTTTTAAAGGACAAATTTATTCTTTCTTTTCAACTATTTCCTGATACCACAGAACAACAAAACTCAGAGACAGATTCAGTTCTTATTAAAGAAAGTGTCATGGAATCAGCACTGTTGGGAATCTCCATGGGAATCTTGGAATTTGGTCTGGATCTTTGGTTACAAAGCAGAAATAGTCTTTAAATCTCCTGGCTGAGCAGAATTTTAATGATTTAAGTCATGATTCTGATTTTACTGCAGAATAAATGGTTGGAGAGGGGAAAGCAAACTGTACTCCTTTAAACAAGCTTGGTTTAACCTCACATTACCCAATTCCTTAAACAAGAAAAAAATCATGACAAGATCAGAGAGATTATATCTATCACTTTAAAGATCCATAACGAGAGCCAGCCCACAGGACAGGGCTGTTCCATCTCTGGGATTTCCTGATGAGACCCAGAGCATCCCACCAACAACCAACCTGCTGTGTTAAAAAAGGAATAAAAGCACTGGGTTTAGGTGGGCACAGCCCCACTGCCTCCCCCTGAGGAGAACAGGGGGAGAAGAACCACAGGACAGGAGTGGGAAGGTAGACAGAGAGGTAAAATTTCACAACTTTTATGTTGCTTTTATTTCAGAGGAACCACTTTAATGAACAGGGCTTTTGTTCTGAGCAAAATCGGCATTCAAGCCAGATCAATAAAATTTTGTACTAGCTTTGATTTTCTTCAGTGACAGGTTCTGAATCTTGCATAGCCACCTCTGTATCTACGTCTTTATTCATTTAGTTAAAAAAAAAATATTCAGAAAAGTCTACTTTATATTCTTCTTATGTACTGGAAATTATGTGCTGGCCTTCAAAGAGATTGACAGAACACATCTGAGGACTTCTACTATTAACACAAATTAGAGAACATATAAATGATTTTCTGAAGATAAATATGCATGAAGAGAAAAATCAATTCTGTTGTTTACCTCTTTGAGTGGAAAAAATTCAACACTAGTTATGTGTAAAAGAGTTTCTAAAAAGGCAACACAAGCAAAACATACAAACTGCTGATTCTGTTTTACACTTGGAAGCAAAATGTTTCCCTCTCTCCCCACCTCCCAATAAAATCAAAGGCTCAGACAGAGCCCAGCTCAAATCCTGTGTTCCAGTGATGTGTATCCTGTTATGGGGCTGCTGGAACAAAGCAAATCACAGAATTGCTGGCTCAGGGTGAGTGCAGAGCCCAGAACAGGCTGTTCCCAGAGGCAGCAGCAGATGATTATCAATAGCAGGATGCTCTAGCCAAAGTGTTCCTGGGGGCAGGACATGCTGCTCCCACCTTTCTACTCACCTGTCCCATGCTCTCTTCTCCCCTGGGGGAAGAAAAATTGATATATTGGAGCTGAACAAAGAACATTCTCTATAATTCACCTACACACTCACTTCGGAATTTTTTTGAGCTTTGTGTTTCTTAAAAGCAACCAACACACATGGAAAGTGGCAGAGACTGCACCTGAGACAAACCCCAAATTTTTGTTTCATGCTGCTGTTTTCCCTCAAAACAGGCACCAAAAGAAGCTTTTTATTCAAGTTATCTGTTGGAAAGAGCAAAATGCACCTACCAAACAGTATTAGTGGCAGGTAGCCAAGTTTGTAGCTAATCTTTTAGATTAGCCATTGATAGATAAAACAGGAGTGAGTCCCATGCCTTCATGGGGAGCTGGAATCAAATACTACAACGCCATTTGTGGTATTCCATCGTGGACAGGTAGAAGAGTTATAAAAGAAAGGCCGTATAAAATCAGGTCTTGCTCTGCTAAATTATCAGCTGGCCTGTTACTTCTTCTAAGTGCAGTTAGGCAACTTCCCATGTGAAAAATCATAAGAATGAAGGCAATTAACACAACAGCCTATTCTGAGGGTGAAAAACAAATGCACCTGCAATAACAAGGGATTTGTCCCATGAGAATCAGTGAACAAAAAATGTAAAATATCCAGGAATAGAGAGATTTGACAGACAAGTAAAATACCTTTTACTAACCAATGGAGTAACTGACAAGAAAGCTATTAACCAATTGGAGTTCAACACGAGGTCTGTGAAAACTGTATAAAAATGAGTTATGTGAATAAAGAATGGGCTTTTCTGGATGAAGAAAATGGAGTCCTGAATACTGCAACAGTATTCAGTGAAGACAATTGAAAGATGGAGGGCAGCAATGCAAAGAATCTGGGCTGCCAGATTGTCTGGGAGAGGACTGGCACCAAGGACGCAGGAGTGCTCACCTGAACCTTGGGAAAAGCAGGTTACAGATGATGCCTATAGTTTTAGCTTTTATATTTTTTTAGGACTCTGTGCTGTTTTAATGTGTAGTTCTGGGTTTTTTTTGGTCCTTTTGTTGGTTCGGTGCTTTTTTTTTTTTTCCCTTAAGAATAAAAAGGTATTTATTAGGTATTAAGGGTACTTGTGCCTGAACTGTTGCCTAGGAAGGCTGACCTGGAAACAGAGACCAGGCAGAGTAAAAGAACAAAAAGGGATTTGTTGAAAGGATCCAGCTTGGGCCATGCAGGAACCCCTTGGGGCTGCACCCAAGCAATCCAGCAATGGGCCCAAAATGGATCCCAGGCACGAGGCCTCACACTTTTATCAGCTCCATCAGCAAATTGGAGTTTATTGTGCAATTACAGCCTCAGGTTAGGAAGCTCCATCCTCCTTGTTCTTTCTCTCTTCTTCACTGCTGTTTACATCTTGGGCCTAAAATTTGTCCTTGGTCCCCAGCTGGAAAGGAATTGTTTTGTCTGTCTACCCTATGAAGAGAGCTCACCAACCCTTCATATGAAACCCAGAACTGCACATTAAAACAGCACAGAGTCTGAAAAATATAAAAGCTAAAACTTAAGGCATGACCCAGAGGTATTGCTGCTTCTTGTCATTAAAAGCACTCCCCATTGCAATGTAGGCACCCACTCATTACTTTATGCCTCCTGCCTCTTTTCCAAAGGTATCCCTTTGCCATGAAAACAGCCTCAGGTAACTGTGTTTTCATCTGGGAAGTTTTCCTAACACAGATGAATACTTCTATCTTTTTTTTTTCTTTTTTCTTTTTTTTTTTAAGTAATTAAAGAGTGGAGCCCAGATCTCCCGAAAAAGCTGAGAACCCTCCTGGATGAAATTCTCCATCCCTAGGCCTCCAGTGACAATCACTGTGTTTGGAATACCATGCCAGCAGTCACACTCTGATTCATGTGATGTTGCTGCCTTCCCACACTGCATGCCACTTGAAGAGACAGTGAATTGTAAGAACAAAGCCTGGGGAAAACAATATTTAGGGACCTTTCATTTGCAGAGACTGTGCATTACAAACACCACCTGCTTAGAAATCAGGTTTGTGCTGCTACACCTGCTGGATCAATCCAGGCTGGGGATGACCAGCTCCAGATCAGCCCTGAGAGAGAAGGATTTGGGGTTCTGTGGGTGAGAGCTGGACCTGTCCCAACCCAGAAATCCCCATCCCCTGCATGGGCAGCAGGAAAGGGATTGGGATTCTGCCCCTGTGCTCAGGTGAGACCCCACCTGCAGAGCTGGAGCTGCTGCAGAGAGTCTAGGGGAGGCTCCAGGAGGAGCAGAGGGATGGAGCAGCTCTGCTGGGAGGAAAGGCTGGGAGAGCTGGGAGTGTTCAACCTGGAGAGGAGAAGGTTTGGGGTGATATTGAACTGTGGTCTTGCAGGGCCTGAAAGGGCTGCAGGAAACATGGAGAGAGATTTTTTTAGGAGAGCATGTGGTGATGGGACAAGGGGGAATGGCTTCAAACAGAGACAAAGAGGGTTCAGATTGGAAATTAGGAAGGAATTGTTCCCTGGAAGGGTGGGCAGCCCTGGCACAGGGTGTCCAGAGCAGCTGGGGCTGCCCCTGGATCCCTGGCAGTGCCCAAGGCCAGGCTGGACACTGGGGCTTGGAGCCCCTGGGACAGTGGGAGGTGTCCCTGCCATGGCAGGGGTGGCACTGGATCTGTTTTTGGGACCCTCCAAATCCAAACCATCCTGTGATTCCATAATATGGCAAAAAAAGCCATCAGGCTAAGTTATAGACTATTGATATGAATGTGTCTTTTAGTAAAAAAAAAAACAAACAAAAACAAACCAAAAAAAAACCCCAAAAAAACCACCAAACCAAGAAACCCAAAAGCCAGCCACACTTGAAATCAAAAGTGGCTAAAAGCTGTAAGTGTGCATAACCACCACACCCAGAGGAGAGAGGGGTTTTTTGGCCTGGAGTGTGCAGTCCTGATTTACAGCTCCTGGAGATGTCTGCTGCACAGAGCAGCAGCATCCCTTCAGGTGCAAGTTACCAGTAGTGAGTTCTTTCTTGCCTTTCACATCTACAATTTATTAAATTTGCTCGTTGTTGGAGCAGGTGTTTCTACTGCACAGTATCTAGTGCATCCAGAGAAAAACAAAATTGGGGATTATGCAGGAAATTGAACACCGTGGTAGGATTTTTCCATATTGGTCAGCAGTGCTTTTACAATTGTAATTGATCACAAATAAAAGTCAGAGCTTTGCAAAACCTGCCCTCCTTGCAGGGCTGTGACTGAGGCAAAAGCTGGGTTTGCCATGGGAAACGTGGCCCTTATCACTCAGGTTTTAGCAGGAAAATAGAGGGGTTAAAAATAGAAAGAATGTCTTCCCTTTTGTGGCTCCCGTTTTCCTCTTTACGTGGGAATTTGTGTCACCACAACATCAGGGGTTTGGATCTAGTCTCCAGACAGCCACTAAGCACAAGTATTTTCATTTTCACACTTCCAGCAGCAGTCAATCAGTGTCACAAGTGTCACTCCAACAAATGGCAAGCCCATACCTTGGGGATGTGTGGCTCAGAAATTAAATTCTCTTGAAGGAAGTCCAGAAAATCTCCCACAGGGAGTGGCCCTTTCATTGCTCCTGTGTGCAGATCCCCTCCTCATACAGTGACAAACTCACTTATGTAACAATATTTGTTCCTGCTGTAAGTTGAGGAGCAGTGAGCAGCTACAAAATGGAATAAATGCAGCTCTGAAAAATCACTACCTCATCTGTTAGACTGTGCACAGATATATCCAGAGAAATTAATGCTTCTATTTAACCAGCCAGACCTAGACCACTCTCTGCTGCTTTCAGTCCAGTCAGCTCCTAGAACGCTCTCGGACCTTGTTTTGAAAGCTGCATTTATTAATTGGTTTCTCTTTAAAAACTACAATGGCAGCTCTCCTATTTCCACAGTTTAGCTCATTCTGTGCAGCCCTTATTTGCTTAAAATTATCTAAGCCATGTTATTAGGCATAATAACATAGTGGGAGAAACCCAAACAAATAAACAAACAAACACTAAAACCAGATGAGAACACGAACTTGAGGAGAGCAGAAAATTCTCTGCTAAAATCTAAGTTAGAACAGAAAGGGAAGAGGCAGGCATCAGAGAGAAGCTAAGTGAAATCTTGTGGAGCTCTTAAAAGAAATCAGTCAGTGTATCATCTAAAATTACATAAGTTCACTGTAATGGGAGATGTCAAACCTCTGACACCTCACCAAAGGCTCTTCAGGAAAATAAATCCTCTCTGAACAAAAAGAAAATTCTCTGCATGGACTAATCTTTTAACTAACAAAACGGGTTAGGAATAAGTGGAAAGTTTTCACCAAGAAGCAATATTAATATTGAGGTCACCCAGCTCAATTCTTGGGATTGGTACTGTTAAACACTTACAGGAAAGTTCTACAAGAAAGGGTGAAAGCCACTGAGTTTTCCAGTGTACTAATATCTAAAGCAGGGTTCAAGGATCTCATTGATTGAGGAGAAAATTAAATGCACAATGTCAAGAAGTGCAAAGCAATGCACAATAAGGAAAAACTACTTTTTTTAGTCAATAACAGATTTAAAATTAGCCGTTAACTCTCAGAAAATATATGTAAGATATTCTGATGGCTCTCTAAGAACACAGGATTAACAAGAAAATAAACTGAAAATGTAAGAAAGTAATTGGAAAAGGATTAAGAAGAAATTGGAAGATTAGAAGGTGTTCTGCTACTTAATAACACTCTTACAGTGAATACCTGGGGGAACTGTGACTTCTGTCCCACCTCAAAAACCACAGATGGGTTGGAAATGATAAACAGAAGGGGAAGAAAAACCCAGTAAAGAGTGCAGGGAAGTTGTGTTGTGGGAAGGGCTGAGAAAGCAGGGAATCCTCAAGCAGGAATAGCAAGGGTGGGAGATGGGAAATTTGAGGAAGTCCTGTAATGTAAGTGGGAAGCAGTTATATCCAAAACCAAAAGGAAATACTTGCTGTGGGAGACAGAGTAAAAGTGCATTTGTTCTAAATGAAATGGCTTAATTGAAGATGTGTCAGTTGGTGGCTGTGAAAGGCAATGCTGGCACAGAGGAGGGCACCGAGGCACCTGGCACCAGGTGACAGCTGGAACCACAATGGCCAAAACCTGAGAGGGAGCAAAGCCAGAGCAGCATCCACAGCTTGGAGCTGGGGCCCTTCCCCCTGGCCATGAAGAAAAAGATGTTCAGCATCCCTGCAGCCCCGAGCAGTGCCCACGGTGCCTTGGAGTGGCTCCCTGGAGCTGAGGCCAAGCAGGGTTAAGAGAATAAATTGGGTATTTATTGAAGGCCTTCAAAGGCCTTCTGACCTTGGGCAGTCAGAGCCTCCCAGAGGCTGCACCCAGGATGGACAATGGGCATGAGTTTTTCACACAATTACAAGTTTGGTGCATTTACATATCAGGGTTAATCCTCCAATTACAGCTGCAGGTGATGAACTCATTTACCCCCAGTTTGCACCCCTCAATTCACTGTTTACATATTTCAGGGCCTGAGGCAGTGAGGTGTCCTTGAGATTCAGGCTTAGAGAAGAATTGTTTTGCTGAATAAAACAGGAGAACAACAGCCTACAGGCTATGGAGTTCTGGAGTCATACACTAAAGCAGCACAGGATCTGAAAAAATATGAAAGCTAAACCCTAAAGCATCACAGGGAGGGATGGAGTTTTGTCCTAGGCCAGCTGCTCACACTCATGGATGGCTTATCCTGCTTTGCCTGGGAACTTAGTCCAGCTGATTTCCAAAAACCTTTCCAGCCTCTGCTGCTCCTCTGGTGGTTCACTCTGCAAAAATTCTATTCCTTCTGATTTTGCTGGATGGCCACTACAGGCAACTATCTTGCTGATATGATTTGGCTCATATGAATGTTGTCATAGTCTCTTTCAGTTGTGGAAAATGCCTCAAATTGAGTTTGGTTTGAAATCCCTTATGCATTTCCCTGGTGAAAGTGCCCATTTTCACCAGGCAGGGTTTCCTGGGCTTTGCTAGAGCTGCTCATGGTTCTGGAACTTTGTTTAGCCCTGCTCTTGGCTTCTGCGCATTCTGCTGGGTCTGCACAAGACAAAACTCCTACAAATAGAAGCAACACCCAGAGGAACAGGCTCTGGACATTTAGTCTCATTAATTACAATTACCAGGCAGCAAAAGCACCATAACAGGAAAACTCAGGGGTCCTTTCCACCCTCTGATTTTGTGAGGGAATGATAAAGTGGAGTGATATGTAAAGAAACTTCCTTTGAGAATACTAAGGGTTTTTTTTTTCCACATAAAAGCCTGGAACAATACTGGAACATTTATCTTGTTTCATATAGAATGGCTAGCCACATGCCAAATTAGCCCTTGAGAGAAAGACTGATTTTTGCTCATCCAAAGCACCACCATTACTAGAGAACATTCACTGTTTACCCTCTCTCAGGATAAGAACTAAACTGTGATATTTTTATGTCAGGATTCTCTCATTAAAAGATTCCTACCTCCAACAGTTATGAAATAGATTCTGTTCTCTCAGGTCCTGTGAAGGGAAAGTGGGAGAGAAGGCTCTAACTCACAAACCAGCATAAATTTCATCATTCCTCCTTCTGGAAAACAGTCAGAAAAGTGGGTTGTTTCTCCTTTAATTAGAATGTAAAGGGCAGAATTGAGAAACTGTGGCACATTTATCACTCCATATGCCAGTGGAAAAGAATGCCAAAGACACTTGAGCATTTTAAAAGCTAAATGTGCCATATAAGTGTTTAGACTGAGCTAAACAAACATTTTCATCCCGTTTTAGATCAAAATACCTATGATCATAGAAAGGTGTTTTTCTCTATCTCTTTTCACCATCACTTACTCCAACTACTATGCTTTAAAGTAATTTTATCCTGACTTTTTCTACCCATAAAAAGGCTGTTGAGTCTTACCAATATTCCCTCGATGTTTTCTCTTTTTTTTTTTTTTGATAATTAATGGCCTGCATGACTCAACATTTTCCACTGTTTTTATCAGTCTGTCCAGGCAGACTTTTTTCTTTTTTTTAATGCTCTCAATATTTTCAAGCAACTGGTCTATTACGGCAGGGTTAAAATCCTCCTGAAAACCCCTTCTACAATTTCAAAGAGGTGGCTATTTAAACATAAGAGATACAACATTTTTTAGCATAGGAAGGGGAAATTTAATAGTCTCTGTTTACTGAACAACTCTGACTCATCTTGTCCAAGCTGTCAGTGCTCTCAGTGAGATGGAGGGAGGGAGAAGAAAAGCAAAAATAAAACAGAGTGTGCAAGAGAGCAAGAGAAAACGAATGTGATCATGTCATTAGAGACTGCATTCTAACTTATACACAACAGGGAGCTGAATTAAGATCTTAAATGCCCTGTGTTGTGTTATATTTGTCTTGTTCAGAGAGCAGACCCACGTGCTGACATTCTAACTGAGGGAAGTATGCAAAGGAGAGCAGCATCACTTCCACAGGAAGCAAAATACTCCTCCTGCATCTTCTCCAGGCCTGTCTC
Organism: Phainopepla nitens; assembly: GCA_013400175.1. Classification (NCBI taxonomy): domain Eukaryota; kingdom Metazoa; phylum Chordata; class Aves; order Passeriformes; family Bombycillidae; genus Phainopepla; species Phainopepla nitens. The sequence goes on along the minus strand of VXBQ01016748.1, from coordinate 82,315 downwards.
CAAACAGCACATTCATGTCTCAGAATATGGCACACAAACATCCCAGCTACCTGGAACACACGCTTTTGCTTTGCTTGAAATTTCAGTAGAATTTATTTACATCTAGCAGATAAAAATATAAGTTTGCGCTCAATTCTTTTGTCCCAAATACCCTTAAATCCAAATTCATTATTTCCTCCACACCCACATCCCTCACAGAAGTTAGTACCTCTGCACAGGAACAGCCACAAACCAATTCTGGCTAATGAATTAATATTAGCAACTCAATTAAATAACGCTCTATTCATTAACTGCTGGCACAGGGATTCCTGGAAAAGACTAAGGGGGGGTTGTGCTCTCTTTCAGAAGTGTGGCTGATCCCCTGCAAAACCTCACAGAGATTTGTCTCCTGAGGTTGAAGTGACACGAGGGATTCTGTAAAACTGGAGCAAACTCCCCGGCCCTGCGTGCAGTGCTGGCTCAGGCTTCAGAAGGGATTTTTCACTGTCAGTCACATGGCTTGTCAGATGGAAGTGAGAATATCATTTCTATCCCATCTCACCCAGTTCATTGCTAAGAGCTGCCATTTAGCTTTCCCTTCAGTGCTGTGGGTGATGGATGGATGGAAGGATGGGTAGAAGATTATTTGGATCACAGAACAGATGAGTGCTGAATATACACTGGGAAAAAAAACTTCTGTATTTCACTTCAGAGCAATCATTAACCTATGGAGCCAGGTGAGCAGCCCAGGTTCCAAGTAGAAATCTCAGTTTCTGAAACACTAACTCATTAAATAGGATTTCAGTTTTAAAATCCCATTGAATGTTTTTACAGCAGGGTGCTAACTTTGAGCCGCAAACGAATTCTGGCTAATGAATTAATATTAGCAGCTCAATTAAATAATGCTCTAATCATTAACTGCTGTGATAGGAATTTCTGGAAAAGGCCATTCAGGCTCTATTAACTGTATTTATCAAAAACACTCAACAGGAATACTTTTCACTCTTACAGATTTAAGAAATGCTGTAATTTAGCACCACACTGTCATTCCTGTGCTAGTCCTGTTCTTGGGACCACTGAAGTAGCAGAGCCTGTATTTCTGACCCCAGTTTAAACTTCTGCCTTGATAACATTGCATTATGGCTGAAGGGTGATTTCTGCCCGCACACAAGCTGCTGCAAGCTCTGAATTTGCAGTTTTATAGGGCTAAGACCAAAGGATTCTGTGAAAATAAATTCTCCAAAAGTGAGTCTTGTCCTCTGCCAGTGCAGGGGGAGCAGCCTGGGGGAATGACTCTTGGGCTTTCTGTGGGAAATACCAGAGCCAGTCAGCCCAAACCACATGTTTTATTTAAAGCCTCTACTTACAATTTGGCCAGGCAGAAATGTCCTTCAGGCTTTGTGACACCCACTCCCTCGAGGGAACAATCAGCCTGTTTTGAAAAGAGCCCCTCTCAAAATGTAGATTTGTTTCCATCGTTCTAGTTGGGTGGGAGGGAAAAAATCCCTTTGTGGGTTAAGGTGCTGGCAAAACTGCCAAGCAATTTATTCTGAAGTGGTTTTCTTTGTTCACCACCTAAGGTGCCCATAATTTTGTTATAAGGAGTATATTAACTCTGACTCCCCATCGTGTAGAACCTTCCCAGCTCCTTCCCAAGACCTAGCAGTGTATAAATGAGGATATTCTTATATATCACTTCTAGAAAGATAGAAACACCAGGAGTAACTGGCAAAAGTAAGAACTGAGTCCAAAAGAAACGGGTCCCAGCTTGTTTGGAACCGTTGTTTGACACTTCCCAGCTTTCATTATTATAATTAATTATTATCAATTGTGCTGTTCACTCTCCCACTGCCTGAGGTGAGAGACCTAGAGAGGATCCCAAACCCTGCAAGGACGTTGGAATTTCAGTGAAGAGCTGAGGGAATGCTGCCTTGGCCCTGCACCCACCTCTGCCAGAACCATCCTTACCTTCAGTGTGCTGACAAAAGCTCCATTTCCTCTCTAAGGATCTGCAAATGTTCCCCAAAACATTGCTATTAGAGGTGAGCAATAAATAAGTGCATAAGTATCAATGGATGCAGGAAGATCATTTAATCTGCCTGACGTGTCTCTGTTACATCACCTCAGTGAGTGGAAACATAAGGAAATTGCCAAACTGATTTGTTACAAATCCTGCTTTATTAACTGCACTGACTCCTTTATTCCTTCCCCTTGTGCACAGATCCTCTCCTCCTCAGAGTGATTTTTTTGTAGGAACAGAAAATAAGCACTGTAGGTCTGCTGGGAAAACCCCTGATGTTCAGCTATCAAATCCCAAACAAGAAGGATTCCAGATATTTTTCTCAGTACATATTATAAATTATTTCCCCATCTAATGTCAGAATGAAGTAGTAGGTTCTGAAAGTGTCCTGCAAGGGAAACTGATTCTGAAATTAAAGATCCAGTATCTTGTTAGACCCACTTAGATTTCCACAGAGCAGCATAAAGACGTAAAGTTCTGTATTTCCCTCCTCCTTTCGATGAGTCACTGCTTGTGACACGGAGACACTGTGCAGACTTGGTGTCTTTATGAAGATTAAGTAGTCTTATGAGATGCAATTAGAATAAATATGTACCTGTCAATTTGTAATTACATCAGAGCAAACCTCAAGTTAACAGCAGAATCAGGAGCCAGCAGTAGAGGAATACAGCCTGCACGGGTCCAGCCCGTTTCCCTGGAGCAGCAGGCAGAGATTCACAGCCAGCCTTCCTTTCTGATTTCAGCTCTAATCAATTTATGCCCCAAAGCACAAGATGGGAGGCATTAGGGCTGGCTCTAAAAATACTGGGATATCTGGTTCCTGTGGCTGCTGAATCAGAGGCATCTCAGTGGCTCCATGGGAGGAGTTTCTGGATAATCCAGTAAGGGAGAGGAGTTTGAACAGAAGGACTTCTGGGGAGAGCCAAACCAACTCCTGTTTGCTGTCCAATAGGTGAGAAAAGGAACACGTGTGAGTAGAAGGGCTGGGGTTTGGGTACCACCCTGCAGAATGCACTGCTCAGGCAATGCCACCCACACCTCTACCCAGAGATTTCTCTGATAAACTGATCTTAAAAACCTAAACTAAGATTTATTTTTGCTATTTGCTACCTCTTGTACCCCAGTCAACCAACTCTTAGCTTTCCTCTCATCTAATTTTCCTCGTAGCTAAAAAGCATGACTATTTAGAGACAAAATGAGGTACCAGTACTTTTACCGCCGCTTCTGCTTTCTGATGTGAGGATGGCTGTCACTTGGGAAAAAACAAACCAGGAAAGTGCTGCAGGATTGCAAACGCTGCAAGCTTGCCCCTAGCACAGATTTGACAAAGCAAATCCAAGCAAAAGACAATACTTTGGTTCTCTGAATCAATACAAAGAAGCAATCAAACCCCAGGTTTGTCTGATAATTTTAACCATACAGAAGTAATGACTGCTAATTACTATGCCCAGGACTCTGTGTGTTTATTTACAGAATTTCCTCAGGAGCTCTGTACTTCACCTTGATTAAACAGTGAAATAACACAATTTCAGCTCTTTCACACAGAGAGAAAAATATTCAGCATCTCCACATGGGTATATTCACTGTTGCTGCAAATTATATGTACAGAGTGCCTGTGAAATGAGGAGGGCAAAAGGGGAGCAGGGGCAGACAAACAGCTCCCTCAGGAGGAGCAGGAGCCCTGAGCAGCCTGGTGGAGAAGGAAATTCAGCTCTCTCACTCCTGCAGGTCAGTGGCCTAGCAGATGCTGCATGCAAGGCCTGAAACAAGAAGAGCAGTGTCAGTCACTTGGAAATGCAGAGGAAAGATCTCACCCTGTTTAGTTTGTACTGACCATGACACCCACTGCTCAGGGAAAGTTTTAATTAGACGTGGTGGGGAGCTTGCCAAAAGGAACTCCTGAGTCTGTTGACTGTGACAATTGGCTGCAGTATGAAAAGCATTACTTTGAGTCCTTGTCCTGCCCTTCTCCCACCCTCCCAGGTAATTCCCTGGCCAACAATTTCTCTGTGGCCAGCTCTTCCTTAATGCACATATTTAACCTTCTGTAAATATTCGCAATTCAGGAATAGGTTTTCCAAGCATGGGTTTCAGGTACCGAAAATCTTGCCAATATAAACAGTTACACACAGTTATACAGCTCCAAAAAGGACAACTGGGAAAATTGGACAAAACATCAGCCACAAAGGCACTCAGGATAATGGGAAACCACTGTTTCTGGAGACAGGAAACGTGTTTATATTTCAGGGTATTTATTCATATCTTCTTACTGTTCTCAGAAATGCTTTTGAAAATCTTGGGATCACCCCAATGAAGAACAGGGGTATATATTTTCCTTAGATTTTGTAGAATTAAAGAATGCTTCTGTGAGCAACTTTTAATATGTTGTCCATCTGTGGTTCTGCACTTGCAAGAGTCTTTTGTTGGCTCACCACTCATATGTGGTAATCAGAATATTACAAGTGCTAAAGGCTACAGAGGGTGTTAAATAAAAATGAAAGATACTCCTGAACTTAGCTAAACAAAACTCATCACATTATATGGACTAATTCTCTTCATCTGCAATGCCTCAAAACCTTTGGACCGAATCCCAAGTTCTTTCCCACACAGGAATTTCAGCCTTGTTGGATACACTTAGAACTACCAGAGTTATCAAACTCTTGTTTCACTCAGAAAAAGCAAAGGCAAACAGGATTTCATTTTGCTCGCTGTCTTGCAAGAGTTTGTGTCTATTCCTGTTTTCCCCAAAGAAACTCCAGTATTTACCCAGAGCTTGCAGCAAGTATGCAAAAATAAATTGGCTGTTTAACAGGACAGTGCAGTGTGCTCCTCCTCAAACACAGTTTTACGTCCATATCCATCAGTTTAAGCGCCTGTAACTGTGTTCCACATTTACCAGATTATTGCTTTATGGCCTTATTCCTTAGGTTTTCTAGAGGGTCCAGAGCTCTGATTGAATTTCTACTGCCTTGGCTTTTGTTTCCCACTATCTAGCAGCTGAATATCACCTGCAGACCAAAATGGTTACTCTTGCCTACAGGTGTGTGCAGTCTGACATACAGGTGTGCAACCTGCTTTATCCTAATTTGCAAACCTGTACAGGAATGCACAAAATAACATTTCTGCAGAAAACTGAAGTTCAAGTGACTTGAAACATTTCAAAAGAACGTTCTTTTTTCTCTTTTGCCTTACTGTCCTCTCCTGTCACAGAATACTTGGAACACTAATGAAAGCATTGCACGATGGAAAATACATTTACTCGGGCATGTGAGATATTTTTAATGCTTCTCCTGCCTGACATATCAAATAAGACAAATTAAATACACACCAAGCATCAGCAGAAAAAAAGCACAGGTGACAAACACAGAAAAAAAGAGGATGGAAAATGTGCCGAGGCTGCAAGGATGTGGGTTTGCAGGCAAAATACCTCAATTAATTTATCAAGTCAACAACTCTATTCATGCTAAGGAGTTCTTAAGTGTCAATCCCTTTGTTGAACCCTATACAAGGCAACGAGGGTTTGGTCAAACCTTTCAGTGACATATGAAAAATAAAGCACTGCTCTAGAGACAAGTTGTCTGTACAGAGGGAAGAGAAGGCAGTCTCTAATGAAAGAACATTTTATTGCAAGGCAGTTTGGGAGTAATGACACCTCTAAATAGAGCAGTTGGTCCCACTGCCCTTCGAATGTTGGACTAAAAAAGCCCTGTGTTGTGGGCATGGCTCAGCATTCATTGACATCCAAATTAAAGTCATCCAAGTCAGCCTTGTCCAGGTTGGTGTTGATGCCTTAAGTTTCAGCTTTTATATTTTTTGGACTCTATGCTGTTTTAAGATGCAGTTATGGGTTTCATANTTGGCCCAAGCTGGATCCTTTCAATAAATCCCTTTTTATTCTTTTACTCTGCCTAGTCTCTGTTTCCAGGTCAGCCTTTCTAGGCAACAGTTCTATCCCAATCAAAGTCATCCAAGTTGGAGCCAACACCATGATTGTCCCAACCATGATCGTTATCTGAGCTGTCATCATCATCATCATCATCATCATCATCATCATCATCACTGGAAGATAAGCTAATCCTTGTCTGAGCTGCTCTCACCCAAGTCAGCCCCAGTCACGACTGGCCATGTCCAGCCCATCATTTCTCCATGCTCATCCCAGTGACTGCTGTCCCCTCAGTCATCCACATCCTTGTCGTCACCGTGGACACCCAAGTCCTTCTCTAATTTACTGTAACACTTGTCCTACTTGGAGGAACTCATGTGTTAAATTAATATTGGAGAGTAATTATGTTAAATAAATTCAGAGCTTCCTAACCCAGGTTATTTTCTAACTTAACCCTGTAATGGATATGTGTTTCTAGTAGTTAATAAAAATGTGGGCTTTAAAGTTTGGTTTTGTGCTTAGGCTTTTCTTTCCTGGAAGGTTCTAGTGAGGACAGAGAACCTTTTATATCTATATAAGCTGCCTATAATACCAAGTGCTCTCCAAGTACTTCTAAAAATAAATTATTGAGTCTAACCGTTAATAATATAATAAGATTTAAGGACAAATTTAAAAAAAAAATTTTGTCTTTTAATCTTATTATAAAATTTATAATAAACTTTATAATAAAATTATATATATGTAATAAGATTTTTTATTTATAACTTATTTATTGTAAATAAATAATCTTATTATAAAATTTTCTAATAAAAATGGATTTTTATTAGAAAATCTGACCTCATTGTCACATTCTAAGGAGAAAAAAGAGAGAAAAACAGAACTTCTGGGTTAACCAACGAGAGACAGAATTTTTCCTTCTAACTTCAATACACAATGTTAAGGTTGCATTGCATTTCTTAAATGCTAACATGCAAGTTTAAACTAATTGTTTTAAGACAGGCAACACTGATTTAATTCTCAGAGTAGTGAATTAGCTCAATCCCAAATTTCATTAAAATACAGATAATTATCCAGTTAGGGAAAAGTCATGGAAGTAAAAAGGAGACAGAAGAAAAAGCTACTGCAACAAATAGTAACAGATTTCATACCTATAAATAGCATCCTTATAGACTTCTTACTTCCATTCTGCAAAGCTCTTTACCCTCACCACTCATAAATGGTAAGAAAACTCAAAATAAACTCTATTTTAACATTAACACATGTTATTCAGCTACTGTGGGCAGTCATAAGTTATGGTCCTTGTATAAATTCTCTACACAAACAAATAATTTAACTGTCAGGACCACAGTAAAGTATTCAAGTACACATTTCAAACAATGGGAATTTTTCTGTGTAACTCTTAAAGAGCTGTGCAAGAACTCAGAAAAAAAACCCAGTGGATTTTTATTGACTTGTACAGATTTATAAATTTCTTTTAAAAAATAAATAAGAAATGATCTGTACATTTATTAGCAAACATCAGAGTCTTTATAAGATCAAGACTGTTAGATTCATAAAAGAAACTCCAGCTGAATTCAGATTTCTCTTCTGGATTAAACAAGAAATCCTGGTTGTTCCTGAAAGGGCAACATTTTGTTGTTCTTTCCCATCATCTCCACACATTCAGGGGTTGCTGGCCTGAGGGCTGCCTGGTGTTTGCTGCTGCTGGGAGCAGTCCCAGCCCAATCCAGAGCAGAGTTTGCAGCTCCTGGGGCTGACCCAGCCTGAACCTGCAGGCACCCTCAGCAACCAGGCAGGATCATGGTGAGGAACAAACGAGGATGAAGAAATCACAAGATTTTTTCCTTCAAGAAGCAGTCCAGTACATCTCCATCACAAAATTACAGCCCTCTTTAGTATTAGACTTCAGCTTTCCCTCACTGAAATTTGGATCCCATCATATATAATTTAATCCTGTGTGTATCAAACTGGAGGTTTTCAACTGCTAGAAACCTTGTCTTCTCTCAGTTTCATACATATTTTTTCTCATCTTAGACATATTGCACTGATGAAATTGTTAATACAGACCTTCAACACAAACTGTAATTTGGCAGCTGTGATTGCACTGTAGCATTTATGTTAAACTTTAGAAACGTTAGTAAGAAAAAAACATTGTTATTCATTTATCAGATATTCGTGTGTTTCCACTTATTTCTATTTGTAGTTCTGACTTTGTGCTCTTTCCAAGTGAGAGCCCTTCCAATGCTTTTGGCTTCAGCAGGTTCATTCTCCACTGATGTTGTTCTACAATGGTGCCCCTGAGAAAAGAGAGTTTTTCCCTGTGTGTTTTGTTGTACAGGACTGGCAGACCAAGCCCTGCTCACCAGGACAGCTGACCACTCACAAGCACTTCGAGTTTGTCTTTCAGCAAGGAGTCATTTCTTCTCCCAGCTGTAAAATTATAAGAAGCAAACAAAGAGACCACCTTAGTTGGAATTCAAGGGTTCAACAAACAAATAAGCACAAAAGTAAGTCTGCCTCGTCAAGAGAAAAGCCAGACAACAAACAAAAAAACCAATCATTTTCTGATTCTCCACAAGGAACCTCTTGCCAGCAGCTCAGTGCTCGTGCTGTCACCTCCCCGAGCCAGCACGCTGCCACTGCCACCATCAGCTGCTTGGCACAGCAGCAGTGAGGCCAGGCAAGCTTTGCAATTCCTGAAACTTCTGCCAGAAACTGCCAAAGGCACCTTAATCAAGGGCATTCTAATGCCTGGCCCAAGCTGTCTCCTCCTGTAGCTCATCGTGGACGGGCTGGCTCAGAATTTGTACTTTTTGTTTTTATCTCGTGGGGTTTTCTGAGGCTTCAGTATCATCTCGACACCATGGAAGCTCCTCCAGACTCTCTGGGTTGCCATAGGAACAGATTATTTCACTTACGCTGCTCTTTTAAATGGTCAAATTGGGTAAATGCAGAAATCATCAGCTGCAAAACTGAACTGATTACTCTTTTCAAGTTCCTTCTGAGCACACTAAATTTTAAGAGAAGTGAATCAGCAAGGCATTTGGCAACTGAAAACAAAATTGGATCTGAGGACAACTGTAATGCGTATCTTAAAAAATATCATTAAACAAACTATATTATATATTCTCTTAAATGAAAATTAAATTCTCTTTAATTTCTCTTGAAGTCTGCTTGCTATTCACTATATCATCATTCCTGGACTGTCTGTATAAATCTAGACTCAAAGAATACACATTTCTCACCCCTTCTTAGTGCTCAATATATTTGATCATCCCCAATTTGCTGTTCAAACTCAGCAAGGAAAGGAAACTTTAGGAGGAGAAGCATTTTAATTATTAAATCATGCTGTAATAAGGATTACATGGACTGAACACAAGAAAAAAGGCCCGAATGATATTCTTTGTAGTGAACAAAACAACTTCATATCATCATCATTTGTGATATTGTTCATGTATAGTAAACAGAGTATTGACACTAAAATTGAAGGGGGGAGGGGGGGAGAATTATGGTCAATATTCCACGACCAAAAACTTAAAACAATCTGGAATTCCACAGAAAACTTCATTTGCAAGCAAACCAACATTTGAGTTTTTGTGATGGTAAGGTTATAGACCTTTTTTTAATGGATAGGATCCATAAAATTGGGATTAAAAAAAAAAATCAATAAGGAAAGGATGTGTTTCTATAAAACACCTTGACTGTCCTCATATATTGGAATTACTTTATATTATCAGTGGTATATCTGGATAATGGTATGGTATATTTTCTTTTTCTAAAAGAATTTTGGACCTCTGGGTGTTTTTTCATTGTGCAAGGGTTATTCATATAATGAATGGCTTCCTACTGTCATTTAGGAACCATTGCTGAAACCATCCTGAGTGAAGGAATGAGGAACTTCAGAAATATTCTATTTGGACTTTTCATATCTCACCTTTCTTCTTGGAAGGAAGAGTGCAATAATTCCTTCAGAGCCCAGAGCAGGTGGAGAACACCAAAGAATTGTTTTCATGCACAGAAGAGCCCTGAGCATTTCTTCTGCCTCACCTTGTGCATTAGCAAAGTGTCCAGAGGGGATGGGGCCAGCAGATGGTGATGCTGCATCCCAGGGAGTGCCAAACTCTCCACCCTGCAGAGAGTCCCTGGGTTGATGCCTTAGCATTTCAGCTTTTATATTTTTCATGTATTTGTGCTCCTGCAGTTCTTCAGTGTAGGACTTTAAACTCCACACAGTGTCAGCTGCTGCTTCCCCGTTTTGGTCAGACACAACAATTCCTCTCCAGGCTGGCAATCAAGGACACCTCACTGCCTCAGGCCCCAGAGATGGAGACAAAAGTGAGTTGGGGCAGCAAACTTGGGGTCAATGACTGCATGAGCTGGAGCTGGAATTGGAGGATTAACCCCCAATGTGCAAATTGCCCAAACTGATCAAAGTGTGAAACCCGTGACCTGGGGTCCATTTTGGGTGCAGCCCCTGGGGGGCTTTGTCTGCCCAAAATGTACCTGAGGGCCCTTCAATAAATAGAACTGCTTTTTATTCTCCTAATTTTGTCTGGCCTCTGTTTTCAGGTAGCCCCAAAAGGCATCAGGGTGTCCTTGGCAGTGCAGGAGGCCCTCAAGGCACGTGGAGCAGCTCCAGGTGAACGTTGCCAAAATGTGCAGGGCAAGATGGGAGAGAGGCTGGGCTGATCAGAGCTTGGAGAAAAGGCAAAAATATTGAGTGCTACATTCTGAAGGGGAAAGGGAAGTTCGTGATAAACTCTGAAGATGAAGGGTGGGTAATGGTACATTGAGGGAAGAAGGGAGAAAAAATAAAGGAAAGTCCTGGAATAAAACATAGGGAACCTGATGTAATGAGAAATGCCCCAAGAAAAATCTGTACATGAACAATCTTGGACATTTGATTGAAGTAAAGATGGACATTGTTCCTTGAGTAAATTTGACAGGAATATTCTTAATGTCTGTCTGAATCCCTAATCAGTATTTGCTACCTGCAGAATACACCAGACTTGAATTTTTGATGCTCAACTAAAAAATAAATCTGTGCCTGCATTTAAAATTCTGGTTGTGCTGCAGATGCTCAAGTTCTTCTGCAACACTTTAACTAATTCACCTTCCCTTCAGAATAACACAAGTTCTTTCTTACACATTACTTTATTATTCTTCATCCTACAGCTGTATTAAGGATATGACTCACTAAATAATGAGCGGTTTCTCACATTTACTAATTTTTTTTGCAGGTTAGATTCTAACAGTATGTCCACAGGACTTGTCACAGGCAGGAAAGGTTTGCTCTGCACACCCAGAGGCAGTGCAGACACTTGAATTCTCCCACTGCTCCCCTGCAGGTCTCATTACTGCAGGCAGGACAAGTTCTTGGCTCCCTGGAACTGATGGGCTGCATCTGCCCAGATCAGAGCTCGACAAAAGCCACCCTGTGAGCCAGCAGAAATTTCTAAAATCCATTAGGAGTCTTCTACTGAACAAGACCCTAATATACTTCCCTCTATTTGTCCTGTGGGAAAAAAAATCTTTTGGTATTTTGCAGTCCTATTTTTCTCCAGTGCTCTCTGCAAGAGAAAAAAAATTTGCTCATGATTCATTTTTGTCTGAGAAGCTCTGCACATGTCACCATGTAAAAGAAAGCACTTGGTGCCAAGCTGTGAAGTATCCTGCATTGCCAATGTGCTTTTATTATTTGGTTCCTTGAGATATATAGGTTTTTTAAAAATCAAAAATGAAATCTTTGCTTTGAAATCAACCCTAAGACTGTCAGAAGGATCAGTCTGTTGTTATCAGGGAAGGAAAGAGGGTTGGGTTTTTTTAATAATGCCCAGAATGTCAACAGAAACACTTGACATTGATTCTTGCTCTGGAATGGAGGAGTCTTAAAGAAGTGAGATCTGAGCCAGCTTAATTGGCTTGGATTCTTTACAAATCTGGCTTAAAGTGGGTGAACTACTCAGTCAATAGAGTATTTTGGGAGGCTGTGCATTTTATTCTGAAAACATGAGCGGTGACATTTCAATTCTCTTGGAAGACAGCAGAAAAATAGATCTGAAAATTAAACCTCCTACATGGCCAGAGACCAGCAGGAGAAAGCACGAAGTGGCTGCTCCAACTTCTCCTGTGCTTCTGCCAAAGAACTGCAGAGCTCACCTTCAGAAATGCCCCCTGTGCTGCCTTGTAATTATTCAGAATTTAGCCATAACCTGCACAATTTCTAGGCATATTCTTCCTTTGGATATACACAGACAGCAGGAGCTAGTCATGAACTGGGTGGGTTCCACCTGGCCAAGGTTGGTCACCTGCCATGTGAAATGTGTTCCACTCACTGCCCAAACAGTAGCACTGGCAGCTCCCTTTAATGACCCAGTTTATGTTCTACTCCTGAAATTCAGGGTACCTCTAAAGGTGTAGAGGTGAGGGAATCTTTTTTTTAACTAATGTAGAAATCTTTTTCTCCTCAGTAATATGTAATTAAGTCTGCCAAACAGACCTATAAATTTATTAGCTGCCTATGGAAATAAAAAACTTAAAGCACTTGCCTCGTGCAACTTAAAATAAGTGTGGAGAAAGAATCTAGCACTGACCAAATCTTTAAAAAATGCTGTGTAAAATTCAAGAATATCAGAAATTAACTTAAAATTTGGGCATATATTGGCTATGTAATCACTTATATTGAGAAAAGGGTAAACAGTATATCCCATAGGCTGGGCTCCAAATGTACCCAAGGTTACCAGGCCAGGTATGAATAGAATAATTAGGTCACTGATGTTAATGAAGGCAGGTAGCCCTGAATTCTGTGGTGAAGGGCTAGCAGAAGTGTAGATCCTTTCCCAAAGGCTCCAGGAGCACCTCAAACTTGTGTCTAAACCCTGACATCATCAGAGCAGAGTGACCCTTCCAAGAACTGCTGTTACAAACCTATTTATCCTCACAGGAGCTGACCTGCACCATTAGGCCAGACTGTTTCTAGCAGGCCACTCAAATCCAGCATTTTTACTAAGGAACAGTTGTTATTCTCATTTACTACACAGATAAACAGCCAGTCCAGGAATCATCTGAATTTTCACTGTGTTTTAAGATGCTGCTAATTAGAACCCAAGGAAAGGACTAAAAATACCCAGAGATGCAGCTGACATCTCCCTGATTCAACGTGAGAACCTTCTGTGCTGGCTGAGAGCAGTGACTAACACAACAGCTTCGGTGTGTGCTCTGCCATCAGCCCTGGCACTTACTTTTGCCAAGATAAGATGGATAACTCAGGTGATAAGAGGTTTTTTTCCCCCTTCTGAAAGCAAGTCATTATTTTGTTATTCAGGAATTCAGTGAACAGAGCAAACAGCCAAAATTTAATATATTCTGAAAGCAGTAGATTCAAGTTGCTGGGAAAAACAACTGCTGATCTGTATTCTAAGTCCATCAGCTGTAAATGATATTTTAAGCAAAAGCTTTTTAGTATTTCCCAGATTTCAGGTAAAAGTCTGTGGTTTTGCTCTGACAAAACAGCAAATGAAAGAAGCAATAGTCCAAGGAGCAAACAAATAAATAAACCCCTGATAATGTCATTAACCAGGTCAGAAACTGTGAAACTTTTTGTTCTGTGTATTATAAAACTCTTCAATATTATTGTGGCTTCAGATAAAACTGAAATATTATCTCAAAACTTCTAAGGTTTTAGACTGATTAGAATGGGAAGACACCACTTTCCCAGTTTTTACTGACACACCAAAGAAGGGAATCAGAAGAACATCCCAAATTACTGTTCAAAATTCAGGCACTCAAATATATAGTAAGAATAAAGAGATGCATTAGAGAAAGAATTAATTACTGGTCAAAATTAATTAAAGCAAAGTCCCACTCCAGCAGAAGAAAAGTGCCGAATATTCTTGTCAAAAATTTGCTTCTAAATCTATTATTAAATCTATTTATTTGTTATCTATTAAATCTACTGAGAGTAGTTCTAAAAGCAGACCAAACAGGAATATGTAATGTAAACTATTTGTAGCACATGAGTGTAAGTAATACAATCTCTATTTGTCTATTTAACAACCTTTCATTTACGTAAATATGATTTATGTTACAGAAAATGTCAGAAAGAGCATTTTATGTGCATCTGAGCAGACCAAGGTGATTTGCATCTTCATCCTTCATAGCTGTCAGAATCCCAGATTCTCTGATGACAAGTAGAAATATACAACCCTAAACATGAGGGCAATAGAGCATCACACAAGTGGTACTCAAATTCAAGTTATCCAATTCAAAAGTTGCCTTGGAGCTCAGAAAAAAAATTAAAACCACTTCAAGCTCCTTTAATAATCTTTTATTTTGGTTTGAAATTAATTGCTTATCTACAGTTTGCTTTTTTCTTTACTGGATGCATTAGGTAGATCTCAGCATTGGGAACGCAGAATTTTTGCAAAATAAGTAAGAATTTAAGAACTAGAAATAAGCAAAACTTCTCTGAAATTCACCTTTTTGTGCCTCTGTCTCTGCAGTAGCTCAGTGCAGTTTGCACCGAATATGAGCCCTTCAATTTAGAGAAAATCCAACAATCAGAAATTACTTTTCTCTGTTTCAGTATCAAAAAAAGAATACATTTTGTGTTGCTTTCTCCATGGCTGCACGCTTGCATTCAAACAGGTTAACCTGAACAAAAGTGATTTACCTCCCTACCTACACACAAGGGATATCAGATCAAATTTCAGATTTTTGAATTTCTCTCCCAAGAAATTCTTGCTCCCTCCTGCTCCTCTCCTACCTCATCTGAGAGAATTCTAAATCTGTGAAACAATACTCCTTTTACTGTTTCCTTGGGGAAGTTGGTAGGCCTGTAATAAATCATTTATCCTGAAATGCACTCATCTCTCTTCCTTTTTTAATTTCAGCTCAGCAATGCTAAATCCCCCAGCACTTACCTGAATTAAAATTATATCTCTCCACACCGTTTGATACTGTTTCCACCACGAAACACTAATGAGATTTTGTGAAACATCCTGATTTTAAAACATCGTGCCACATAATTTAACACTTCCATCTAGAGCATCTCAAAGATTTGGGATGAATTCTCGAAGTTAAGATTGCTAGGGAATTCTCATTTATCCTGTAACAAAAAGGTTTCTCCAGATTTAATTGTCTATGATTAGTGTCACTTCGGACATGACATAATTAAGATGAATTTTACAGATCTATACTTTTAATTTCTTGCTTCAGCACCTATGTGCAAAACTGCTTTCATCAGCTCATCACAAATTCTTCAGAGAAACTCAACAGTATTGTCCTATTTTGTTTTGGAATCTAAAGCAGACTCGAAATCCAGAGAATATTTCACAAAAACATATGTACAAACAGAGATAGACAGCAAAGTTTCTTTTTTGTTGTGGTTTTTGAGGATTTCAGAGTATTAACAAGGCTGAGAACATCTAATAACTTCCCCTCTGGCAACAACAAACCTCACACAGCTCTAAACCCCAAACTGCTCTTTTGGCCATGCTGGGATGGTCGTGGTCTGCATGTAGAAGCTGCTATTTCTATTCTAAATATATTTAAAAGGCAAAGAAATTCCAGTAATTAATAGAAGTGGGAGACTTTCAGAAAAATTGCAATAGTCTGATTGAATTTTGAGAACTGATATGGGGGATTTTTTTCAGCACTGAAGTGTCACCTCCTTGCAGCTAATTAGCCTGGACTGATGGAATGAGCAAAGCCAGGCCTCTCAGAGGATTTGGACTGCATTGCAGAGCAGCAGTTATACACTCAGTCTTTTTTGTGGTGAATATTTTTATTTTGGTTTCCCTCGCAGTTACGAAATCTTCAAGGTGCCGTGTTCAGCAAACATCTCCAAACTTCAGTGTGCTCATAATCCCATAAATGCAAAAGAGAAATTGTTGAATTTCAACATCTGCTGGAAAGGTTGATCCTTCCTTTTCTGCAGAGGTTCAAAACCATTGCAAAAGTCCCAGCCATGGGCTTATTTTGCCACAGGTTTGCAGGCTGCCTTGTTGGTGTGTCTTGTAGGATATCTTAATCAATGACTAATTATGTTCATTCTCCTTGTGCTTTTTATAAGCCTAATTAATTATGAGGTTAATGTAAATTTTAACACTTAGAGTCAAGTAGCTCCAACACTCCAAGCAAAAGTTAAATTATATTTTTACAGAAGTTTAACAAAAATTAAACGAAGATAAGATCACATAAGATATCCTACAAGACACATCAACAAGGCAGCCTGTAAACATGCGGCAACATATGCTCACCCCTGGGATTTTTTACAATGGTTTTGAACCTCTGCAGAAAAGGAAGGATCAACCTTTCCAGCAGATGTTGAAATTCAACAATTTCTCTTTTGCATTTATGGGATTATGAGCACACTGAAGTTTGGAGATGTTTGCGTCTTGAAGATTTCCTAACTGCAAGGGAGGCCAAAAGAAAAAATATTCACCCATAAAAAAAGATTTAGTGTGTAACTGCTGCTCTGTAATATAGTTCAAATCCTCTGAGATTCTCCTAAATAGGGAAAACAAAGATTCATGGAATTAAATGCAGAATAGGAAGGTAAATAAAACCACAGCTCAGTGCTGTGGTAAATAAAACCACCAAGTGCACATGTGGACTGCAGGCATTTCAGACAGAACTACACACACACTTCATGGAGCCTGAAAAGAAGAAAAAAATGAAACATAAACACTAAAGGACTGATCAGCTACGTGAATATGGCCTTTAAATTATTTTTTATTTCCACTACAGAGAGCAAAGTTCATGTGAAATGCAGATAAGTATGGTCATTTCTAAATTATTACAAAATGTCAAAAGATGCATATTCTCATTTTTCATGACCATGATGCATTATTACCATGACATTATAAACTGCATTCAGGATTAAAAGCTCCAATTTTCACAGAATATGAATTCCATTGATTGCATCTCCCACTATAACAACTTCAAATAAATCAGCTTAAGTAATGGAAGAGCAGCTAGGATTGCACTGATAGTACAATACAAGTGAATATTTTTATAAACAAGGAACTAGAATGACAATTTTTCCTTCCATCTATGGAATGAGGCTGTTTACACCAGCACAGAGCCTCCAGTTGAACCTAGAAAGGATAAAGAACATAAATTAACACATTTTGAAGGACAAAAAAATTCCTCCTGATTGAGACCAACCTCTTTATTAAAAGAAAGTTTTTTAAAATGACATTTTGAAGAACTGGTCACCAGCTGTGTGCCAGCCATTTTCTAGATCAACACCTTCCCTCCTCTTTATCCCATTTTGCAGCACTGTCACCTTCTTGTCCCCCCTGTCTTGCCTCAGGACACAAAGGGCCTTGCCCACCCCAGCAGGGTAAAGGGGAGCAGCAGAACAAAGCCCTTGTTTAGTAGCAGAACTGCAGAAATGACTGGAGGAGATAAACTCTTTGTGCTTTCGCACAGCCCACACAAGCATTAGCTTAAAATATCACTGTAATGTATTTTTCAGTGTCACTTGCTGTTTATTCTGCTTAATGATCCTTTTTATTCTTTCTTGTGTGTGCACAGCATTTCAATTCTCCTCTGGTAACTCATCATGGTAAGAATATGCAGTTTGGTGGCTACAATTATTAGGCTAATAAATAATGTCTTGTATTGAAGCTGTATGACTGCCTTCCTCAGGATTTAAATATATTAGCATATTAATAATAATATAGGCCGTTAAATCCACTTTAATTCAGGCACTTGAATTCAAGCTGTTGTCAAATAAAATTCCTCCAACATACAAATTGTACAAGCTAACTACAAGATCTCACTTTCATGAATTAGCATGCAATCAAATGCGGCTAAGTTGTAATTAACAGCTGACCAATTAAAATACACAGGAATGCCACTGCAGAATCCATGGGAAATCATTCAAACCATCACACTCTCAGCCTAACACCCTTGACATGACATCTCACCATCTACACACATTACAGGAACAAACAAGGAAACATCGTGGTTAATCACCCAATTACATTTAGAAATCTTCACAAAATGGAAATTGAAAACAAAGGGTGGTAAGGAAGCATCCTGTCACAGCCAATGCCCTTGAAAGCATTGCCATCCCTGAAATGATTTCTTTCTGAAGCCACCTTCCAGTGGTTTTGTCACTTGCCTCACAGAGCCATTGAGGAGCCACCATCTGGTGCGGCTCTAGGTTAATGCTGCTGGGAATGCAGCTGGAGTTCTGTTACCATTCCAGAGCCAGGGCTGTGAATAATTCAGGAGTGCAGGGCTGAAATAGAAACTATTGAACTGGGGATAACCTACAGCTTCTATTTGTTCCATCTAATAATGGCACAAGGGAACACCCTCAGTTGTTGCTGTTTGATATCTCCACAGAGAGGGAAAAAAACCATAAAATGTGCTTATTTTCTTCTCTCCTATCCCCACTGAGGTGTAACTTCCCTAAAAGCTGGGAGGTGGGATGCTAGTTTAAAGCATCCAGGAAGAAGAATGAATGCTATTGATCCCTTCTGCAAAACAGGATCTCCCAGCTCCCAGGGGATTTCAGCTGCTCCCATAGAGAGATGTCAGTTTTCCTGAGCTGGGGACAAAATAAATCTCCCTGGCCCAGGATGGAGCAGCCTGCAGTGCACCACCTGCAAGGACACAGCACGATTTTCATCTCCCAGTGCTTCACTGCATCCCACAGAGGGACGTGTTGCTGTGTAAAAATATGTTCTCTTACACGTTGCCAGTCTGTCACAGAAATCCCTTCCTGACTAGAACAAGCAAGGAGACAGGACCAAGGCAAGAAGAAAACACAGAAATTTCAATATTTAACCAACTTTTATGCTCATTTTTATTTCAATTATCTTGACTACTATTCTAGCAAAAATCCATTTGTTGATCGATACTGCTAACAAACTCCCGGTAAGAGAACGATGAGCCTGTGTGTGGTGATGGCTGAGCTGCTTTCAGCAACAGGGCTGGAAGACACAACTGGAAATATCCTTCTCTGTCTTTGCTGGAAAATGATCCCTTGGACACTGATGAGTCACGGGGTCACAAATAAGCTTGTGGAGGTGAGGGGGAAAGCTGTGCTACCAAAATGTAACAGAGAGTGCAAATCCCCTAACGCTCCCAACTGGCTGCACACCACAGCCTCTTCAAAGCTGAGGAAAACAGTTGTGTGCCACCCCTCACCCCCGGAGCTTGTTTAAAATGAATATTTTCCAGTCCAGTGGAGGATCTCCAGGAGGTAATTCAGATCTGGTGCAGAAACAGAGGACACCTGGTGGTGTTTAGTTGTTAGCATATAAAAACAGCAATCCAAGTCAGATGTGTGGGCAGCTGCACCAGCGACAATTAACAGAACCCATGCTTTAAATAAACAAAAGATGGAGTGATGGAGAATTTCAAATGGTGTAATCACAGAAACACACAGAAATTTCAAACAAACAACATGAGTTGCTCATTCCAGATGCTGCCACTACTTTATGAAAATGAATTTTTTTACTTCCAACGGTTACAGGCAAGAAGTAGCAGCTCTACACTCATAGGAGTCTGCCACCTCCACCAAACAGACACACGCTGTGCAAAAGTAGGACAGATTCCCCACTGCTGCAAAACCGAAGGGCACAAGGTTGTCAGTTTTGTTGGAGAGAGATCCATGGAGGCAAGAGCAGAGGAAGAACAAATTGAGCAGATTCTAGGACAGCAAAATCACCCTAAGTGATGTTCTCAGCCCCTCCCCAACCACAACATTCCCAAGCTGCAGAGAGGAGCCACACAGGAGAGCTGAGCCCAGCTCCAGACTGCCACCAGCTCAGGGACTGACACACTGTGAGTATTCAGACTCACTTACTAAGTTACTGAAACTATTATTTTAATTGAAGATGCTGTTATTAAGATAACTCTATGAAGACCCAAACTGGAATTTTCTATTGTGCAATAAATACAGTGAGCTGCAAATGTCTCTTGGAGTTCAGACACTGAACAGAGTCAACCTCTGTGGGACTCCTTCACACTAAGTAGCTGGAGAGAACAGGGGTGCCAAGGCAGAAAAAAACCTACACATGTACTTATGTGGGGGCTATTCAAAGTGTGCATTTTACTGCCAAAAAATGAAATAAAGGCTCAAGGTCACACTCCTGTCATGCTCTCTGTAGTAAGTATTAGAACTTACTTGGCTGGAAAGGAATGACTAAAAGCAAAAGACTGTGCAACATGCAGAATGTTGTTCCCTTCCTTACACAATTTTAATGCATGGACTCAATCACAGCCAAGATTTAAGTGTGAAAATTCTGTTAAAAAAACCCCAAACAAGTACTTTTCTCTTTTGAACCAGCACTGTCAACAGAAGAAGAGATCTTCTCATCCCTCCTGCTTATGCCAACACAAACATGTGTGGTGAAGCACATCGGCGACCTGGTTAAAACTAGACTGGTTTAAAAAGCCCCAACAACCCCAAACAGTTGGTTTTAACCCACATCAATTCCCCAATCTGTTCTGATCTGCAGCCACGCAAACACCTACACTGATACAAGCGGATAGAAGAAAACTGCTCCCTTCATCAGCAGTGCTGGCTGAGAGTGAAAATCAAACTGAGGACCTTCTGGTGTTTGCAGGCTTCCTTACCAAAGTTAGCAAAGCAAAACTTCCACTGAAAAACAGATTAGAGGCCAAGTTCAGAATCAGGATGAGACGTAATACAGCTTTACATAAACTTTCAGATGAGCTCTGAGTTTTATCCCAGATGACAATTAGAGTCGACACTGCCTGTGCTGCCGGAAACAAAGTCAATTTAAAAGTCAGCAGTAGATGCAGGAAACAAACTTTAGATTTAGCTTAAAATACATAAAAGTCAGCTAAAGAAGAATAGCAAAGAAAAAGTTGTAGGGAAGTTGAAAAGCAGGACCTTTAAGTTTTTTGAACAAACTCCACCTTGGAAGCCTCAAGGAGAGAATTTGAGCTGGCAAGGTAGAGGTGGGGATGGACTATTCTGCAATATTTGAGCAACCTCTTCCCCGGATTTTCTCTAATATATAAACATCCAAGGAAAAATGCCCCAGATATTATACCGTCTCAAAAGTTTGCTGTTTACCTTAATTTTTAATGTCAGCCAACAGTATAATTTCCTTCTGAAAGGTTACCTGCCTGTTAATTTTCAAAGAAACTTCCCCTTTTTTACTTGTTTATTAGAAAAAGTGTATTCTAGTTCCATACCATCCATAACAGTATATATAAGGGCCTTCAGCTTCTATTTTGATTTAATAAAATTAGACTTCTTTATAGCAGCAAAAGTGAATAGAGACTTCTTTATAGCAGCAAAAGTGAATAGAATTCAGGAAACAGACCTGACCAGTAAGTCAGTATAGATATTTGAAAGTTTTGCATGAAGTTTTCTAAATGATGACAAAAAGAATTGTATCACCAAAATGTTTCCTTGTGTACTTCCATATATTTTTCTGTAGAGTTAGATTGTTCTCTCAAAAGTAATGCAAAATCTTTGAAGCTCAACAAATTTATATTTATATACAGTTCTTTATATTGTGTGCCATGAAGTATTTACATAATTTTTAATTATAGTTTATATATATTGATGTAGCATTTAATATCAATGTGTTATTAATACCTTTAATAACAAAAATACTTTTACTGAGGAAAGAACAAGGTCCATGATCTGACTTATGAGTAGTTAAATCAGAGACATTACTGGGCACTGAATCACAATCCTAGGGGAGAACAAAAGTCTCCAAACCCCGGCCATAATTGGACCTTTGGGACCTTATTATTCAGAGTAATAAAAATTCATTAGTGATAATGTAATTATTTTTAATATAAACACATTCCTCTTACCATGCTATGGTTTCTTCTCTGAAAGCGAATTTTCAGAAGGGTCTCTCTGGCTGCATAATTTGATGTAAAAAGCTCAGAAAAGTAGAGGTCTGGTGCGGTTTTATGGTGAAACCTGCCTCACATCATTGAAGTTTTACATTGTCTGCCAATACAAGATGGTTCTCTTGCTTCAGGTGCTCTTTCCCAAAATTCTCAATGCCCATTTATCATATATTTATCTGTCCTCAGAACATTAATTGTATAGATGGTGACTTAGCTGTGTATATCAAACTTTCTTGGGTGTAACAAAGTTACAGAACATTTCATATTTGTTTTCAGCAGATATTATGAGCCCAGTGATGTCTAAAGGTCTTTTTTGTTGCAGCGTGGGAAATCCTTGAGGTGCAACATTATTATCTTTGGAGTTTAGTGAGAGCATAAATTTATCTCTGACTGCTGGCCTTTCCTCAAATCTCAGGTAGGGAATTTTGAAAGCCATAAACTATAGGAAGATAAAATGTGGATTTTGGGTACCAGATGCAGGCAAGCGTAAAATCATGAGGGAACAAGGCACGCTTCAATTTCATGAGGCACATTTATACATTTAGCGCTCAGACGGAGCTCAGACAGGTTTATTATGTAGGACTTGAACATTCAAACCAAGGCAGGCTCAGCACGAGGAGAGCGTGAGACAGCCCTGAGCACAACCACGATGATTAAACGCTGTGGGTTTGTGTTTGTGTTCCCCGGGGGATGTGTGAAGAACTGTAACGCCAGCAACAAGTCCTGAGGAAAGCCTCAGAACAGGATAAAATATGAATTAAAAAAAATATTAAATATAAACAGGAGGAAAAACAATCAAAGAAGGGGCACGGAACTGTGATGACCTAAAAAAATTAAGATGAAGCAGCGGTGGGGTGAAAGACCAAATGTGAGGCCCACACATGCTGAACATCACCCTCACTGTGCTCGGTTTGGTGGGACAGCACAGCTCGGCAGGACCCTGAGGGGACCCTGAGGGACAGTGAGGGACAGTGAGGGACAGTGAGGGACAGTGAGGGACAGTGAGGGGACCCCGAGGGCAGCGCTGAGGGGACCTTGGGGGTACCCCGTGGGGAGCACTGAGGGAACCCTCAGGGAAGCCTGAAGGGCCCATGAGGGGATTGTGAGCGGCTTCCTGAAGGGGCACTGAGTGGAGCACTGAGGGACCCTGAGTGGAGCACCGAGGGGACCCTGAGAGGAGCACCGAGGGGACCCTGAGAGGAGCACCGAGGGGACCCTGAGAGGAGCACTGAGGGGACCATGAGAGGAGCATTGAGGGGATCCTGAGTGGAGCATTGAGGGGACCCTGAGAAGAGCACTGAGGGGACCCTGAGAGGAGCACTGAGGGGACCATGAGTGGAGCACTGAGGGGACCCTGAGGAGACTCTGAGTGAAGGACTGAGGGGGTCCTGAAGAGACTCTGAGTGGACTGTGAGGGGATCCTGAGTGCAGCATTGAGGGGACGCTGAGCACTGAGGGGACCCTGAGTGAAGGACTGAGGGGATCCTGAAGGGACCCTGAGAGGAGCACCAAGGGGATGCTGAATGTAGCACTGAGGGGA
>VXBQ01016748.1:30635-58749 GCA_013400175.1 Phainopepla nitens | reverse complement strand
GGCGGGGCGGCTGCCGGGGCGGTCCCGGCGGTGCGGCTGTCGCTGGCGGGTCGCGGTCCCTTTCGGCCCTGTGTGTCGGGTGCTTCGCCACTGCTTAAAGAGAGCTATTGCAGCTTCTGCAGCTGCTGTGCACCGTGTCAGGGGAATTTAAAATATATTGCCGCGGTGAAATGGCAGTCTGGGGGCTTCCTCATCTTCTGAGGACCGACTGCTTGGAAATAATATTTTTTGGGGTTTGTTTGTTTGTTTGTTGGGGGGTTTTGGGTTTTGGGGTTTTTTTTTGTTTTGTTGACAAAAGCAAAGGAATAGACTACAAGGGAATATCCTGAAATGCAGTTCCTTTCTGCAGCTCTCGGGTGGTGCCTTTATCTGCCCACATTCCCCCATTCACGGCCAAAAAGTTCTGTTCATTAGCGCTGTAAGCTCTTCCACTGAGCTGTGAGTTGGGGTGGTGGAGATCTCACACCTGCTCCCCTGTTTTGGAGGGCTGAAGTTTGGCCATGACCCAGACAGGAAAATTTTGGACTCTCTGATGTACTTGACAATAAACATACAACTTCACTGGAACGTTCAAACTGTGTCTGAGATTAATATTTGTGGTTTGGGTGGTTTTTTTTTTTTTTACTCATGAAAAATATTTAGCTTGAAGTTTAATACTGTGTATATTTAAATAAGTGTGATAACATTGGCTCTTCTTGACATTTAAACCCCACCACTCCTCTTGTTATCCTCAGACAAATATGCTGGACTTCGTGTTTGCTGTTGATGATGCTGTGACCTGGCATATGATGAACTTGTCAAAGAACAGTAGTCATTATTCCTTCCTTAAGTTTTTTGGGCCCAAAAAGATAAGTACCATTCAGAGGTACGGAGCAGGAATTTACTACAACACCTTAGTGCCATGCAATGGCAGGGTAAGTACAAGTAGTCTGAGTGAATTAAGTCAAATATTTATGTCTGTGAAGTATTAAAATGATTAGCTTAAAGCAGATTTCAGGAAGCAAATAGTGCAAATTGTAATTGTAGATTAACTCGTGGTGTCTTCAAATATTTATGTCTCAAACTGCTTCACTACCAGCATTTTAATTAAAAAGCAAACAGAGCAGCTGGTCTTGCACCTTAAAAGCGTGAGCAGTGTTTGGAACTTACAGCTAAAGCATTTCAGGAATTGGATTTATATTCCTTATTGCTTTCTGGCTGCCAGTTTTGGTGGTGGTAAAGTTCTGGTGGTGCTTCATTTTGGCTGTTGACCATGCAGTAACAGCGAAGTGGACTGTTTGATATAAAATGCAAGTTACAACAGCAAGTTTGGAATTGACATTTGTATTATTTAGTGTCTCATATCCTGACCCGTGAGGCTTGGGTGTAATTAACAGTTAATGAACAGCAAATCCTGTTCCTGCTCCTCTGTGTTTGGTAGGGAGGAGTGAGGGAAATGCTGTCAGTCTTGCTGTTCTTGTCCCTGTAGGAGATGGTGGGGTTTAAACCTGACTTGTTTGATGCAAGAAGGGATTTGGGATTTCATTTAAGGACCAGTGGTGTTTGCCATGACGCTGTGTTCTTGGTTCTTTATGCCCTGGTCTTAGGTTCTCATGACTCAGTCATACCACAGGCTGTGGTCCTTTGTTATCCAGAAATTCTGGAGCTGGCTGCCTTGCTGTGGTGATAATCTTTGGAAATTCAGGTAGTGCAGATTGGTAACAAACTGCAGAAAGTCCCACGTTTTTTCCAGTTACATAAAATAAGCTGCAAAATCACGGGTTTTTTTCCTAACATCAAAGAGCAAAAGAAAAAACTCCCTGATACACACCCCACCTCCCAATAACAGGATACATAAAAGTCTGGAGGTTTTAGTTTAGGTCTCTGACAAACCATTGCTTGATTTTTTTTTTTAATATCATAAAAGATAATGTGGATTATTTCAGCTATTGTAGTATTTGGTTGCTGACTTTAATGCAGCTTTGATTGTAGAAAGGATCCTGGTTTCATGCATTCCATTTTCTCCCTGCGGAGGTTTGAGTGTAAATAGGAGATTTTTCTTTCACCTCCTGTGTTCATTAAAACATAAAAATGTTTTCCAGTTTTTTTTATTGGAGGTATGTGTGCCTTAGAATTAAGGACAGTCATGGCAAGTAGTAAGTTCCATGCAGGGAAAAGGGTGCAGGTATAGGTTTTTTCAGAAGCCTTTCCTTTGCTTTGTTTCTTGCAGATGATAAAGTATGGAGTGATTAGCACTGATGCCCTGATTGAGGATTTGTTTCACTGGAAAACTCTCTATGTGGCTGGGCGCCTACAGAAGCCGGTAACTGCTCGGTTTTCTCTCTGGAAATGCAGGAAATTACAGGGCTGGAGAATAATCAGGTGGAGTTGGAACTTCATCTCTTAGGGATCTGTGCAGCAGCACTGCACAAATAATCTGCCCTGAGTTAGGGGTGTAGCCCCAGAGGGGTAATCTCTCAGAGAGGAGGTGAAATGTAGTTATTAATGATGTTCTGTGGAAAAAGAAACCCTAAAGTGAGTATATTAATAACAGTTTTCTGCCCGTAGGAAATCTTGAATAACTGGACTCTATTAATGCCAAATCCCTTTAATGTTAAATGTATTATTTGCCTTTTAGAACAGATTATATGGGTGGCCAAAATTTAACACAGATAAAGAATGGAAATCTTTCAAGTTGAAAGCAGCTTTGTTGTGCAGTTGCTGTCTGGTTCACAACTGAATGAACCATGAGTTCTGCACGTTGGTTTTTCTCCTCCATATTTGGATCATAAAAAGTAATCTCTGCTTTCCCCCTTGTGCCTGCCTCCATGTGCTTTCAGCAGGTGGCAGCAGTGCTAAGGGAAAATTTGTTACGAGGGGAGGGGGAGAATTAGAGGAGAAATCTCTTCTTGGAACAGAAGCTAATTATGCTTTTAGCTAAAGAACTTGGAGTGAAAGTTTGAATAGATTGTCTCAGAATACTGGCTTTATCTCCAGAGGGGTATTGCAGCATGATCCGGGTTGAAGCAGCTGTTATCTTTGTAAAGAATGAAACTTAATCCATTGAGAAAGATAACTGAAGGGAGAATTCTGGATGTCACATCAGCAGTGAATAGTGAATAGCTGTTTTCAGTGCATGTGCTGCTGCTTTGATTTGTGACATGGTACAGTGGATATGAATTCTGTGTACTGTGAAAAAGCCTTCCTTGACTGGGATGCTCTGTCAGATTTACCCCAGGAACCAACATTCATGTTTTAGCAGGGTGATAACCATTGCACTCGCACTTCCTGGGAGATTTGTAGCTCTCTGAATCGTTGAAAATTTGTTCATAAATGCTATCAGTGTTTCAGGCATTCACTTTTTGAAGCCTGGTGTATTATTTTCTTCTGAAAAAATTCCTGCTTTGTATTAAGGGGGGATTTTTAGAAAAGGAGGAGGTTATTCCTTTTGCTTCTCTAAGGCAAGGCAGGTGTCTTCCATGAGAAGGAATAGCATCTCTGCTGAGTTTCATGTTTTAAAGGGCTCTAACTGTGGTGTCCTTGACATATCCATAACTTGCTGATGTTTCCATGGCAATCCTGAGGTATGGCAGTCACCTGTGGGACTGCTTGGGGTGCCACAGATTTCTCTGTTCTGCCATCCCTTAGATTTCCCTGCAGCAACAAGTAAGGAATGTACAGCTAAGTGAATTGCTTGAGGAGATTTGAGAAAAATCAAGGAGGGGCCTTGTTCACAGTGCCCAGTGGGTTTAAATTTTGAGATGTTGTAGAGCAGACAGATATTAAAAAGCTGCCTTTTATAAGCAGGGCAGTATTGCTCAACCAGAACACTGAAAAAGAAAAACTCCCACTGAGCAGGGATTCCTAGGGGAGTTGTTTCTGGAAGTGCAGCTATCCATTTCCCAAACCAGCTTCCCTTCATCTGCCAGTGTGTTTCTATCTTCAGTGCTTACCAAAGATCTGCTTTTTATTCCAATATATATCCACATCCTAGGTAATTGGATTCTCCAATTGGTATTGAACAGTTTCAATGTTTCCTAAAAATAAACACTTCTTGTGGCAGGTCGAGGCATTCACATGATCTGTTCCTTGTGGATAAGTGAAGATCCCCTCGAGTTCACATTCTGCTCATGCAAAATGCAAAAATAAAGCCCTGCTTCTCCTAGGACAACCCCTGTCTGAGAAACTACTTGGAGCATTTGATAGGGGAGTCCTCTATTTAAAAAAAGAGTAAAAAGAATGAAGGTGAAGAAGAAAACCTACCCTTGTCTGGTATTCTCTTCTCTTTTAGTATAGTCTTTTTTCTTATTGCACAATCACATGTGAAGTGTTTCTGTTGATGCATTCATATTTCCTGTTCTGATTAATCTTAAATTTACAAGTATGAAAAGGTGACTAGCTCTTCAGAGATCAGCTAATGTCTGGTGCATGTAGCACTTCCAAACCTGTGTGTGAAAACAGCTTTTGCTAGCAGAGTGTTAATTCTTAGAAACATGTTCCTTTCTCTCATATGATGGGGATACTCTAGTACTTGTACCATGTGTCACCATGCTAATAAGATCTAAAATGAATTTCTTATTCAATCCAGGATGAAAAATAAATAACATTTCTAGCTCCAGCCTCAGTAGCACTTTCCTGAAGTCTTGCTTCTGCTTTTCCAGGTGAAAATCCTGGCCCAGAATGAGAACAGCAGGCTGCAAGCTGCTCTTGTCCACAACCTGAAGAGCGCAGTGACAGCATCCTTCCTCATGCTGCCAGAGAGCTTCTCTGAAGAGGACCTCTACCTGCAGATTGCAGGGCTCTCCTACTCTGGTGGGTGGGGGGGTCTGCAGTGCTGGGAAGAGCTGTAGTGGAGCACAGCTGGAGTCTCATGTGTGATAAATCCTCTCCCTTCTTGCTTTGGGCCTGCCCTGCTGCATGCACCAGGAATTCTTTCTCATGGTGGTTACATAACAGCTCCAAAAGCTGGGCTGATTGACAGGAAATAGGGCTGGCTGCATCAGAACACTGCCTATACCTGCTTGCTTTATGAGCAGCTAAGTGTGAGTGGATATGATGAAATAATCATAATCTTCTCTTCTGTTTGCATGGATTGTATTTTGCTGGAATGTTTCTAAACCCTAGGAAAAAAAAAAATTTCTTTCCACTCAGTGCAGTGTTGAGTCATCTGATAGTCTGACTCATACCTTGTCATCTCTTTTTGAATGTGCTGTGTTTAAGGTTCTTATTTAGTGAACTTAAAGATCCAGATTATAGTTCTTTGATTTACATTTAACAGTCCAGGTTGGTATTGTCGAGTTTATTTTTTTTTTTTTTTAAGAAATTGGTAAGGAAAAATATTGAAAAAACTACTGCAAATGGTTCTTCAATGTAAGATGTAATTGTTACCATTACAATTACAATTAACTCAGCATTGCTTTTTAAATGTTGACATCCTTACTGGAATTACTGTGGAGGAGTTTGGTTGGAGTTGTACTTTACACAGCACTTCCTTGGTTTATACAGAAATGCAGTTTGGGCTTTGAGAGGAAGCACAGGGGGGTCTGAGCTGCAGCTGGGCTGTACTGAGGAGCATCACTGTTTTATGTAACGCTTCCCAGGGCAGTTCAGATTGCAACTCACTTTTCCAGAGCAGTTCTTTCCTGAATTGTTGCCTGTTTTCAAGCACCAGGAAGAAGGTGCTGACAGGGGCATTCCCAGCCAGGGATGTTTGCTGCTCCTGTGCCCACCTGAAACCTGCCCAGCACTGGCATTGGATTCTTGCTGGGCACTACTGACCAAGATACTTTTTATCTACTCTGTGCAATTAAACAAAAATCAGTAAAATCAGAGGCTGGCTGTGCTGTGTGAACAAAGCTGAAGCAGCACACCTCCCAGCTGGGAATGTACAAGAAAAAGGCTGCTTGTGGATATTTATTTTGCTGCCATTTCCTTAAGTCTTTCAGAGGCTGTACTAGTAGACAAAATTGATTTTATGTGTTACTCTAATCAGTCTCCTTGGAGACTGCTGAAAAGAGTTGTTCATGCTTTAATTTAGAAAATATTTATCCTTTATTTTTTCCTGCATTTTTTAAGAGCACTGAGTCAGTACCATTTATATGCAAAGTGTTTGTTTTGTGGCTTGGCATAAACTGAAATAAGCTAAGGAAGGCTAGCAAGTTGCCACCTTTCAGCAACATTTATCTCCTGACTGTGGGAAGTGGGAAAAGAAATTGATTCAGAATTTTGGTTGTTGGTACATGCTGCACTGAGTGTCTGACTCCTGGCTGGAAAGCCAGCAAGCAGCCAGGCTGGGACCTAACAGAGGTAGTGGAATGCTTTCATACAGACTCACTGGCTTTTCATTTATTCTCTTTGAAACTTTTCAGTCATGTATCTGAAAAGAAAGTGTAAAGGCCACTAATGTAACTGTGGTGTTAAAAAGAATTTCTTTTTGAAACTACCAACACAATACATGGCTAAGAGGAAAAGTAATCCAGTGATCCTGCCACGACTGCCACCAGCTGTACTCCAGGTACTGCCCTTGGAGTGCAGAAACAATGCAAATTATTACCTCTCAGACTGGAAAATGTAACCTCATTTGCTTGTGGATACAAAGTAGGAGGACTGGGCAATTTGTTTAGTAATTGTTGAGACTGAGGTATGGTTGCAAATACTGTAACTGTTACTGTTACTTGACAGCTGGAATTGTTTTGTTGTCCAAGTAAAGATGTGGACACGTGGGCTGATGACATTTTATCAGAGGCCACATAACAATATATGCCTTCAAGGGCATTTTTTCTGTGCTTTAAAGTGTTTGAATAGTTTTTTTGACTCTTAGAAGACGATTATTTTGGATTTATTTCTGTGTTATAATATTGGCATATATAATATTGGAGAAGAGAGTTTTAGATGACGGCTCTGTGCTATGTTGATTTCTGTTACATTCTCCTTCTCTGTGTTTTTGGGGTTTTCCTAATAGCTTGACTCTCTCTTTCCCTGCCCAGGTGATTTCAGGATGATAATAGGAGAAGACAAA
Source organism: Phainopepla nitens (assembly GCA_013400175.1). NCBI lineage: Eukaryota > Metazoa > Chordata > Aves > Passeriformes > Bombycillidae > Phainopepla > Phainopepla nitens. Next base: position 51,752 of record VXBQ01016748.1, on the reverse strand, counting down.
TCCAAGGTGCAGAACATAGTGAAACCCAACGTGTCCCATTTCCAGAAGCTGTACAGTCCCATACTGCAGGACTGCCCTCAAGTGGTGTACAAGCACCATCTGGGAAGGCTCGAGGCAAGTGCTCTCCTCCTGAGCAGCTTCACAACAAGCAAGTGCTGCATCACTGACAGAAGGCAGGAGTTGTGCCATGCACCAGGAGAGCAGTTGTAGTCTCTGTGCTTGCTGCTTGTTGTGTTTCTGGTGTTCAGTTAGTTCTGCAACCAGCAGACTTGCCTTAAATACCATTTTTTTTTTCACTTGCAGGAGCTACTGCTCATTTTCTCTGGGTATGGGCACGGAATAGACCCAGCAAGGGAAGCAGAACAGATCATTGTAAAACCTGTGTTCTAATGGCTTCCATATGGAAATAACAGGCTAGGAAGTGAGAGATAAACAGATGGTTTGTGTTAGAGAGATGGGGCTGTAACTCAGAGGTGCAACTTTATGCAATCAAAAACTGCATCTCACAAAAAACCTCCTCAAGTTCTGGCCACGAAGATCAGCTGACTAAACCCAAGTGAAATTCTGGCATTAGTACCCATACAAAACCATTTTTTCCTTAGTTTTTTGGGAAATCCACAGTGAGCAATATCTTGAATTCCATCTTTCTGGTGTAACATTGCAGTTAGGGGAGAGATGCCACAGTCAGTAGCAATTTTTCCATTTGTAATCTGCATGTCCATGTGTGGATATTCAAGAGTGATATAACCTTCATTGATATGGGCATCTCTTTATCCTCAAGCCTCGGTAAATCTTTCCCAAATGCCATCTCTTTTAGGATGTGTCTGTGTTAGAAATTGATTTAACTGCAGGCTTGAGTGCAGCAAACAGTTTGACTGCAATGCTTTGAGATAAAACACAGGCAAATCTGTATTATCCTGCAGCTGTCTCCATGTTTTCTTATTGCTTGTGAACAGTTTGGTGGAAGCAATATTTAAATGAATTTGGGAAAGAATTAATAACACTTCCTTCAAGAAAAAATTCTTTTAAACAAATCCTGGTAGCATACTGCAGATTTATTGCTGAATAATAAATCTCTCCACAATCCCATAACAGTCATCAAGACTGCTTCAAATCAACAGCCAAATGAGGGCATTTAATCAATAAAGTGCTTTAATATTTTACTGCTCACACCTTCCTGTGGTTATTGGCAGTTATTTGCCAGGCTGAGGTGGCTGAGTGCTGTTGGGGTGCAGTTAACACAGAATACGACCCCCTTCTCCAGGATATGCAGAGCTCCAGAGAAAATTCCTTCTTCAAAGGTCCCTCAGAAGCAAGGGAAGGCAGAGCCCAGCTGAGTTTTGGTTCAGGCACGGATTCCTCCCACACAGTGCTCAGAGCTGCTCGCCGTCAGTGCCTCTGGAGTTGTGGCTGACTCATCTGGAGATCATTTTCTCCACACTGACAAAAGGGAGTGGAGAGGGCAACCAGACTCCTGTCTGATGTCTCCATGAAGTGGCTAAAACCCTGTGTGGGAGGAATGGAGCTCTTCAGATTTTCCTCCACTTCTGGAGAGCTCTGCCCCATCGTGCATCACATTTTGGAGTCATCTGTCCAGGCCTGCGTGTTGGTATCATTGTATTCAAAAAAGGCTCCTTGGATTTCTGAGTTAGATTGGGAAAATGTGGGATGAATTTTTTTCTTCAAGTTATACAAACCAGATGTGGTTTGGAGTTTAAAGCAGAGAAAATGGTTTTCAAACTAAACTTGAAATGTGTGTGTGTCTGCAGTTTGATTATACTGAGGCAGAAGAAACTCAGCTGAGTGGTCTTTGGGGAACTTTTTTTTTTATTGTCCTGTACTTATGTTTCCAAAGGAAGTTGGATGCAACAGAAATGATACAGTTTCAATGAAAACTTACTTGCAGACACAGCAAGATCGTGTGTGTCTTACCTTGAATAAAAAGCCTTGCACTGAGTCATTCTTGAAATTGAGAACTGAAATACTGAATTTCTCTGTGCTTGGGAAGTTTTTATTAGGATTGTCCATTTCCTTTTCTAGTGAAATGGATCAGGTTCTGTGAGGCATTTATCAGAGGTCAATTTTCTGACTTCTTTAACCCAAAAAAAAAAAAGAGAACTGAGTGTTTTTAATGTCTTATTTTTGTAACATTCAGGTTGATAAAAGTCCAGAAGGTCAATTTGCCCAACTTATGGCTTTGCCAAAGACTCTGCAACAAAAGATAACAGCTCTGGTAAATCCTCCTGGAAAGAACAGAGATGTGGAAGAAATTTTACTGCAAGTTGCCCATGACCCTGACTGTGGATTTGTGGTGCATCAAGGTAGGTCTGGATCAGTCTGTAATCTCATTTAAGACATGACAGATATACAAATCTGTTGTATATGTTCTCCTGTTTCAAGAGGGTTAAAGAGAAGGGTGAAAACATCCAGGAGATGAATCATGAAATACATTCCCAAAAGCCTGGGTTTGGATTTGATTGCAGACAGTTTATCTGAAATATTATCAATAGCATTCCTGGTGATACAGGAAGATGTGTTTTGGTTTGGGTCCTGAAAGAGGCAGAATTTAAGGAATAATGGTGTGGCCTGCTTAGATCACCCAACTCTGGTGCTTCCATCTTCAGACAAAACTCATCAAAACCTGAGCTTTGTATCCTCCCAGTCACAGACTGCAAGGCTGAGGTCATTTTCTGACTTGCTGACATTTCCCTTCACAGTCATGGTGGTTAGCCCAGACATGTGAGCCCTGGCACAGAGCTGCAGCTCACAGGAGAAGGGCTGAGGTGCTTCTCATCAGCACAACTGCTCTGAGGCAAGATTATGTCATCTGAGCAAGTTAAAGCTGATGCTGCACACACCAGTGTGCTGGTACACTGCAGGAAAATGGACAGGTTTAGTACTCGGGGTCCTTTATGCATTTTAACAGCCTGACACGTTTTCCATCCCAGGTAGCAAATTTTGCAAGCTCCCTGAGCACAGCAAAAATTCCCAAGGAGCCTGGGAGTCACTAACACTCTCCAGGGAGCTGAGGGGCTCTCAGCCTGATTTCTGTGGGGAAATAAAGCTCCTGGGTGCTGCAGTTCTCCATGGGCAGCATGGCATGAACTGCACCTGCACATGGAGGTGCTGAGCTCCTTTCTTGGGCTGGGCTGAAACAGTGGAGGGATAAAAGCTGGATCTGGGAGCAGGGGCTGCAGTGCTGGAGCTGCTCCCAGAGCCCTGAGGCCCTCCTGAGCTCGTTGTGCTGTGGTTGCATTTCTGGAGCTCTGGCAGCCACAGCTGGGGCTGCACAGGGAGCAGCAGTGCAGCAGCAAACTGGGCACATCTTCTCAGGCCCTGCAATTTACACTCTGAGGAGAACAAATCAAGATCTTCTTTCATTTTTGTGGGCAAAGCGTGTTCCTAATTCACCAGTCTGGGTAAAGGCCAGGCCAAGCCATTTGGGAATCCTACAAGACAGAGCAGATTACTCAAGGTGAATTGCATTGTCCCAAGATATTTTGCTACATCAACACAATTTGTTCCTTTCCCTTTTCTATTCCTACCCCTCTAATGATTTTCCAGTGGAATATTGTATCCTTACTTATGCATGGATTATGCTAAGCTTTGTTCTTCAATATGGAAGCAGGATTTAAAAATATTTGAAATTATATTCTATGGGTCAATGCAGAATGAGTCAGTATGGAAGATAAGCTCTGAGACTGCTGCAGTTCTACATTTTGTTCAAGAATTTAGTGATATGAGCAGTTTTGTACATGTCAGTATGCTTTTATATATGTTAGAACAAATATAACTTAATAGTTCTGAAAAAAAAAAAAGATTTTTTTAAACTGTTCTATTAAGAACCCCTGGAGAGTGAGAGCTGAATGTGCCACAGAGCAAAGTGGTAAACAAGCCTTATCTCCAAAAGGTGTAATTTAGAAAAGCCAGGGAAGAACTGCACAATAGAGGTATCTCTGCTTGATCAGAGAAGTGCCAAATCCCAATTTCATGTTGAAGTAAACAGGGAATATAATTTGTTCTGCTCTAGAATGTTAATTTACCAGCACTTAGATGAAACAACTCTGAATACTTTGTGATTAATCACCTTAGTAGGGAACTAATGGGAGCACTAAATAAATGGGTTTGATCAATTCCTACTGCTTATTGTCTGTTTAATAGTGATTTGGGGTTTGTATGTTACATATAAAATAAAATAGTTTAGAGAATACTTTTATTAGTATGAAAAAGCAGTGCAAACCCACATTTTCTCAGTGTATGTTTTACTTTCAGGCTAGCTTGATTGTATAACTGCACCAATATTTAACTTGTGCATGGTAGAGGGGAAAAAAAATCCCCACACAAGTGCTGAGATGGGTAACATCTGTGTGCTTTCCCCTCTGCAGGCATCTCAGGAATTGTGAGATCCTCCAGTCTGGTGCAGAGTGCTAAAACCATCCTGACAGCTGGTAAGAATGTGTGTGATTTCTGTCAGCATGGGCCTTCTGATGTCACACAGGAGAAATGGCAGGGCCCCAAGACTCTCTTGGTACAGGAGTTTAAAGAATAAATTGGTTGTGTGTTTCATTGAAAGCCCGTGGAAAATAAAAGCAACATTTAAAGCAGAGGCTTTATTGCAAAATTATAAAATGCTGAAAGGGACTGGAGTCTGTGTGACTCTTAAATAAACAAACCAAACAACAACATCAGCTTTCATTTGCTCTGTTTCTGGATCCACACAGGGGAGATTTGTGGAGCAAAATAATTGGAAGGGAGGGGTTAAAACCAGGTTAAATTCCTGTTGAATTCAAGTTATCCTGAGTGCCCTGTGGGGCAGAGCTGGTGCAGTGCAGGAGGAGAACAGAAGCACTGAAGCTGTGGAGATTATTTGTGCTCTCCTTCTCCCTGTGCTGATGGACAGAAAGTCACCTGTGGGGCTCCTCAGCTGCTCCTGGGTGTCATGCAGGAAATCACTGCCAGCCCCTCCTGCCCTGGGACTTTGGGGGCTCCTCATGTATCCTGGAGTAACACTTTGAATTTTTAGCATGCTTTCTGCTTTATGCACCTGAATTCAGTTATTTGGGAAATGTCTCTATTCACCTTGCTCTTAACTGCTTTTTGCTTTATATATAGTGGTTTTTTCCCTTCAAAACAAACTGTAGTTTCCATCTAATCTGTTAGGTAGAGTTGTATTTAAAAACTGTTTTCTGCCAGTGGTTTTAGTGGTGAAAACATTTTTGTGATTTGATTTAGGTAGAGCAAAGCAATTTTGGTCCTTTGTTTCCAGCACAAGCCAAATTTGAGCAAGGAGGCTTGGGGGAATGGATTTTTTTTTACTTCTTGTATGATTTGCTTTCTTGGTTTTTGGGGTTTTTTAAAATGTATTTACACTCTTCTGCCAGAATCTGGTCAAAACCTTTAGTGACAGAATTCAGGAGTGAAATTTAGCTGCTCAGGTATGATACATCAGTATTTCTGAGGTGTGATGTTTGTGTGATCTGCCCTGGAATTGAGGAGGGATGGGTGTCCATGGGTTTAGAGCTAATTAGCAAAAATCTTGTACTTTTTTTTTTTTCAATATTTGTCTCCAAACACTTATGCTTGAGTTAATATTAAATCTGTCAATATCTTCTAATGAAGATTTTCTCCCAATCATGGTTTCTTAATTTAAAATGCATCACTGGGGCAGCATTCCTGGCTGTGCCAGCTCTTGGGGCTCTCCATGTTCACAGGATACAGAATTTACACAGAAAACTGGAATGTGCTCCTGCATAGAAGTATTTGCTTGACTCAGGCAAGGAATGTGTTTCACAGGAAAGTGTTTAGCTTTAAATTCAGTCCCTATGGGTGCTGCATTTCTTTCTTTATTCTTTTTCCAAACCTTGTCTAATATTCTCTTCCCCTAAGACCTATTTTCACACTTTCTAGTAGAGGCTTTAGGAAAAATATAAAGCTCTGACCTTCTGCAGTACTTATGTCAGGAATAGTAGCTTAAAATAAAAGAACTATGAAAGAGAATCATGAAATCTGTGGCTCCATTGAGCTCTGACTTTTTATTGCTGCTCCTAATAACTGTACAAATACTTTGCTTGCAAAAGAAAGTTTTCATTAGCTGGCCATCACTCTTTTTTGAAGTGTTCTAGGGGACACAGTCTGTTTTCTTCAGCTGATTTTGTTTTAGAAACACCAGCAAAGGTGAGGTGCCTGCTCTGCTCCACAGCGTGGCAGTGCAGTGTCCAGCATTTCTGAATGCCATGGTAAACCAGCAGTAGCTGTGCTGAGCTGCCATGCTGGCTGTTGACATTACTGGCAAGGAGCACAAGAAGGAATTCCACCCCATTTTTTCATCTCTCTGTGCCAATGTGGTTTTCAAGTGGAGCCCCAGCTCTGTGTTTTTGTTTGTTGTTAAATGCCCTGTTTTGTTTTTGAAAATGTGCCTGTGTGTTTCTCCGAGGCTGTGGTGAGGTTGCCTCTCTGTTTCCCATTAGAGATGGCACCAGGGTTTGATTTGTTTTCCCACATAGCCAGAGCCTGCCTGGGCTTTGGGAACTCACTCTGCAGCTCTTATATTTAGCTCCTCTGAAGGAGATGTTGGTACTTCTTTAGCTTCTTTATATTTCACTCCAGGAATGCTGCAAGCCTTGAAAATTTTTCTATAAATACAATCTTACAGATGAAATCATCAGTTGAAGCATTTGTCCAAGATACTTTCAAGCTAGCACAAATGTTCTGAATAGCATTTGTTTTCAAGGATTTTTTTTTTTTTAAGGAGCAGGTTTCATTTGTTCAAGATACTCTTAATTTAGCACAAATGTTCTGAATAGCATTTGTTTTCAAGGATTTTTTTTTTTTAAGGAGCAGGTTTCATTTGTTCAAGATACTTTTAATTTAGCACAAATGTTCTGAGTAGCATTTGTTTTCAAGGATTTTTTTTTTTTAAGGAGCAGGTTTACATATAAAATATTCTGGTTTTGTGATAACTACTCTCCTCACCTAACAGCTGGCTTCACTGTAAATATCTGTAAATATGCATGTGTGTGTGCATGCCACACTACAGATACATCATTATTTGCTCTCCATGACAGCTGTCCAGCAATGTGTGCATCAAAAGGAAATCAGGACAGCCAGGCAAACCTAGCAGGAAATTTTGGGGGACTCGGAGCCAAATGGCTGCCTTGCAGCAGGGACACTTGCAAGGAACTAACGTGGGCTGTTAAGTGAAACCAGCCCGGGCTGTGTTTACACTCCGGCGCTGTGGGCTCGCTCCCACGTGCATCGGGGCTTTGTTCTGTGTCCTAGGCTGGGAAAATCTGAAGGGGAGCTGCAACCACCCAGTCACAGATTCCGAGCTGAAGTAGGAAGACATTTTCATGTGGTCCAACTGCTTCAGATTCTGAGAGTGAGCCGTAATTAGAGCCATTAAGTTCTGGTGCAGCTGCGATTCATCAGCCCCGGGGCTGCTTTGGGGAGCAGCTGCACGGCCAGACCTGTGCTGGGGCAGCGGGGCCAGCGGCTCCTTCAGAGCTCGGGAGTGGGGAGGGAGGAGAAGGAGCTGCTGAGCTGCTGCTCGGGGCAGAGCAGCTGGGCAGGCTGAGAGGAGCAGTTTCCCTGCAGGCTGCAGGGCCTGCACCGTTCCCTGCAGCAGCTGTGCTGCAGTGGGTCTGCCACACGCTGCGCTGCACTTCCAGAAACACTGGAGCTCACTGGAATGGCACAGCAGCAGCTCCTCTGTCAGCATCCTGCTGCCTGGGCATTCTCAGAGCCACAGTTACACGATTTGAACTTCTTTCATTTGTGCTCTGCCAGTGATGCCTTTAGTTTTAGCTTTTATATTTTCTGGACTCTGTGCTGTTTTCATGTGCAGTTCTGGGTTTCATATGAAGGGTTGGTGAGCTCTCTTCACAGGGTAGACAGACAAAACAATTCCTTTCCAGCTGGAGACCAAGGACAAATTTTAGGCCCAAGAGTGGAAGAACAGAGAAAGAACAAAGAGGATGGAGCTTCATAACCTGAGGCTGTAATTGCACAATTAACTCCAATGTGCTGGTGGACCAGAGCTGATAAAAGTGTGAGACCTCATGACCAGGGATCCATTTTTTTTGGGACCATTTCAGGGTTCTTACATGGCCCAAGCTGGATCCTTTCAATAAATATTCAATTTATAAAAAGGTTTATTTCAATAAACCTTTTTATTCTTTTACTCTGCCTACTCTCTGTTTCCAAATCAGCCTTTCTGGGCAACCCCAGAGCTCAGCCCAGCTTTGTGCTGCTGCAGGAATGGTTTCTCTGTGTGCAGTCTGCATGCAGATTTGTCAGGCACTGCAGGATTTACGTGGTTACTGACTTGTTATTTGAGATGCTACAAAGAAAAGCCTGTCACGACTTCATTAGTGTGCTTGCTTTTGCAAAAACCTAGGAAATAGGGAAAAGTTGGAGCATACATCTGGGATGCACATGGGTTTGGAAGTTCAAAGTACACCTAGGGATGTTTTCCTACAAAAGGTGAAGATGAGTTTATTTAAATGGCAGCTGGAGGCATGAGAAGTGCAGAACTGATTCTCTGCAGTCTATTTGTTATCAGAGGCTTCTTACTCTGCCACGTTCCCTCAGAAATGAGTGTGCACTTCTCCTTGTTGCTGCCAACTAATTTGTCTTCTTGCACTTGAATTTGAACACATCCATAACTTAAAATACTATATAATTGATTTCTTTCTTTTACTTTCTTTTTTTTTTTGGAGGTCTTTACAAATCAGATATTTTTATGCCACTCCCACTCCCCCCCAAAAAACCCTAAAGAAATCAGTGCAGCACATGGCTAAACTTGGGGTGAGGTTCCTTGTTTGTTGCAAATCTTTCCTTATGTTCAGGGCTGTGATACTGTGTGACTTTTGGCTAAATTCCTTGTGAATTTTTAGTCAGTCTTGTCGGGTGTTCAATTGAATAAATGTAGGAAAGATTGTAGTAAATATTACTACACCTTTAGTCTGTGCATGTGTCAGAATTGGAGCTTTCTGTGCAGCACTCAAAAGTTGCCTTTTCAGTTCTGAATTTGTGAGGGTGTGATTAGACTGTGCAGCCACTCTTTGTGTTGTGTTGGGTTTTTTATTTGTTTGGTTTGGGGTGATTTTTTTAAACAAAAAAGGAAAAGCAGGTAGCTGCACTGGCTGGGATCTCAGAAGCCCCCTGAAATGCCAAGACTAACAGTGTTTTGTTTTTAAATTTACAAATACTCCATGACTAAACCCAGCAAAAGGCTGTGGGTTTTTTTACTCTAGGTCTGTAAGAGAAGGCTCATCTCTGCTAGAACTTCAGAAATTGTTTAACTGCAAGGATACATTTTACAAATTGTGTGGGAGTCATGCTCAGCCCCATCATATCTAAAACTCATAAATGCTTGGAGGCAATGACTGCTGCTGGATCTCTGAAAATTGCCTTTAATATGTGCCATGGCATGGTGTTTACCAGAATTCTGCTCTATTTGCTCTGCTTTGATAGCAGTAGAGGTATTTTTGATGGCATTATTCCCTGTGTTGTGACTGTGACAGGAAGGTTGTCTGCATGTCTGCCTGCTGCATGAGGCTGTCATTCCCCCAGGGGAATCCTTCCTAAGCTCCTCCTGGCTGAGTCAGCCTTCCTCATGTTGATATTTTTTCTCTTTTTCCTTCTTTTTTAGGAGCAAAGAAATCTGTAACTTACAGTTTGAAGAAATTATATAAGATGACGAAGGGAGGGTTCAAGAAGACATCTTGAGTCTTTACATACTGTGTATGGTAAATAAATGGTACTTTTTCTCTAAATGCTTTGCAGATGTGACTTTGCATACTTGAGAAGATTAGAGTGTATTTAAGAAGTCTGTTCTGATGATTTACATGCCCAATTTTCCTAATGAAATAAGAACTTTTTAATGGGAGGTTTTTTGGCAGTAGGGCAAAGGAATTATGCTCTGTAAATACTGAAATTTCTTGTATATTTTGAAGAACCCTAAGTAAAAAAGATTGATTGTACAGATGGATTAAAACCCAAAGTCACTCATTTTCTATGTGTTAGTAGCTTTTCTCCCCAAAATACCCTCAGAGTCTCTTCCAAAATGACCAGTATCCCAAATTTAGTTCTTTCAGGGATTTACAGAGCTGGAGAATCCATTGAGTTTTCAGGAGATGTGAAACTGTCCTGTGACATTCCTGCCCTGACAAGTTCATCCTTGGAATTCCTCTGAGCATGCTCCTGTGACATCTTGGATCCCAAAAACTGCCACAGTGACTTCCAGTGTGGGAGAGGGAAAAGAGCAGCTTGGCAGGTGTCACATCCTTTAAAAAGGATGTTTAATAATATTAGTAAACAAGGATATTTAATAAGAATAAAATTGTGTGTTCCTCTCCCGAGGCTGAGATGAAAAGTGCCCCCAGTTCATGGGCATTGTCACAAGGGCCAGAGTTGGAAGGAAAACCAGAATTCCATGGATCTGCTTGAGCAGACTTCTGCAGTATTTGTTGTTTGACAGAAGAGTCCATCAAAACACTTGAAAATTTGGATTATTATGAACAGAAACACAGATTGTTTGATTCTTTGATTAGGTTTTTTTTTTTCCCTTAAATTACTGCCCCCAGAGATGAAACTTGAACTCCCTTGAAATTAGCTAAAGTAAAGAAAATTGGAGTTTTTACATGACTTGTTACATTATTCATGCCATGAAAGAATGGGCATTGCTGACAGTATCCATGTCTGGTGCAATAAATTGGGAGGATCTTTTGTAAATAGAATATTTTTCACACTGACTCAGGTGGGTTTGCTAATTTGGGAAATTTTCCTTAAGAGAAATAAACTCAGGTTTCATTTTATTTGTGAGAATGTCAATGATAAAAATAACTTAATGGTAAAAAAAGGAAATAAAATGTATCTTTTCTGATCATCATGTTTGGTTTTTTTCCTGTGTATTAGGTGATCATCAGGGCCATCTCTCAAGCTATATTTGATTTAGTGATCTCACTTTAAAAAGTAAATTATTGCAGTGAAGTTGTCTGCTGATTATTTCCAGGGAGAAGTTCAGAGCATAAATTTAAGAAAGACAATAGAAAATACATTGTTGTATGTAATAGGATTCTCACAGGCTTGCTTTAATCACAGGGAAACTTCTAAATATTGATAATTTTAAAATATTTGAGTTTGAAATCTTAATCCAGGCTCAGGAAATAATTACTGTGAAATAGGAAATGAATAACTGGGAAACTTTCTAAGGTCAGAGGCAGGTTCCCAACACTTTGCATTATCCATTGGTGATAATGCAAAATCCCCTCAAATGCCCCTTTGCTGATGGTACAACCTTTTTATGGGGGCCGAGAATGTTTGTGTGGCCCTGGCATTCTCTGGCCCTGTTAGTGAAAGGCCAAAGTCTCCAGTTTAAAAAGTTTATATGAGGAAAACTGGAACTAGGGGATTCAAGCCACTTCCAGGTAAATCTGGAATTTTTAATGGTGAAATGCAGTTGCTAGCATTTCAAAGGAGCTTTCTTTTAAAAGCCCTTAGCAACACAGTTAAAGAGAATGTTCTGAATGTGAAAGACACACTTAAGAGTGGGGTTTGGTGTTTCTGGCTACTGAAATGGTGGCTCAGGACATCAGAGGGCAGTGACAAATCAGTCTGGTGCGAGGTGAGCGGGCCTCAGTCCCACAGTGAAACCCCAGTCTCCATCCTGCACCTTGCTGGCTGAGCATTTAGCCCAGAAATAAAGTTCTTGTGGGGAAGAAGAACAGAAGTGAAGCAGTGCTTGCTGTTTAGCAGCTAATTAGGTATTTTTGTGTGCAGCAGATGCTGTGTGGCTCAGCCCGGGCCAGCCCTGAGCTGTTTGTCACTGTCACTCTGTCCTGCACAGGTGGGACTTTGCTGCACTTCCTGGAACCTGGGGCAGCTCTGTGTGTCCTGTGTTGCTGGATCCCCTCTGCAAGGCCTGCTCTGGCTTTATGAGCTCTGTGTACAGCAATACACGAGGTCTTTCCTTGCTCTTGGGAGTGAGTTTTGCAAGTCCCAGCTCGCGAGTTCCCCGTTCCCTCCATGTGTTGATGCGCTGCCAGTATCCAAGTCTGTGCACTAAATCTTTGAGCCGTGTAAGAACGTCCTTCCTCCTCATCCATATAGGCTGAAAAGTGGGTTCTGCTCTGTAAATCATTCATCTTGTGCTTTTGAAAGAGTGGCCTACCTTTCCCCTTGGGGCCACTGGTCTTGAATGTATTTATTTTTCTGGCAGAGAGCCACGAGTGAATCATAGCCCTGAGCAGCTCCTCTGAACTCCTCACCATTGTTAGGAGAGTACTTGGGGCAGTTGTTACAGAGCTTTGCTATGTAAAACTTTTAAGAGAAGAGAGGCTGATTTCAGCCTCGTTAGCTGCTTTTGAAGTTCCCCACCAGTTGTGTGGAAATGATTTCTTCTGCTGGTACAGCTGTAATCCACTAAAATAACCGGGGATTGTTGCACGGGAAGTTGGGACATGGGAATTTTTTACTGCCTCTTTGTCCTAATGAGGTGTGGTTGTTCTCTCACCAAAAAAAAAAGTCACTTCAGCCTTTCATTCCATTTGTAACTTTCCTGTTTATACCTTCCTGCTCCATTTCCATACTTGATTGTTTCTCTTCTCCACTTAATCCTCAAGTCTTTCATTCTGTTCTTCAGACATCCCTCTTTTCTGGCTTGGCTGTTCCACCATGGATATTGTTTCATGCTCCCTCCCCCTTTTTCCTGTGTAACAGAGCTTTCATTAAAGGCAACCAGGCAGATGATTTATTTCTGATGTCTTAAAAGGCTTCTTTGTAATGAAGAGCCTGGACCCAATCAAACTCCTGAGGGTTTGTGTAGGTGAGTCAGCAGCACGGGCCTCACAGCCTCTGACATCCACAGTGCCAGGGGAGGGTGGAACAGCCTCCTGCTCCAGAGGGAATGAGCTGCATGACACAGGAAGAGGGGAAATCAAAAAATCAAAAATCTGACTGCATACAGAATCATTTGGCTGCTCCTAAACTGGCTTTGGGGAGGGCACAAAGCTGAACCATGCAGGCTGCTGACCTCCATCAGCACATGCATGACACTTCCTCACTGCTTGCACAGTTCCCCTTTCTCTGAGTGTTGGAGCAGGGAGTTTCTCCAGGTGCCTGACTGTGGGACCCTCCAAATTCCAGCAGTAAGTGTATTAATAATAGTAATTCCAGCCTGTATTCCTCACCTGTGCTTCCCTGAGGCTTCTCTTCAGGTGTTGTTGACCTTCCCTGTCAGCAGATCAGAGTCAGCCTGAGCTCAAGGAAGGTGCCACAGGCAGCTGAGCTGGGATCCCTTTCTGGCAGAAATACTTTGCAGCATCCCAGAGCTTCCTGATGTTTGCAGCAAATACCTGTGCCAAAACTGGGAAGATGGAGATGGAGACAGAGGCCAGGATTCCTGGGTGGCTGAGGCAGCTGAAGCTTGTTCTTCACACTGAGGTGGTGAAGCAAGAGCCTGCTCTGACCTGGGAAAGTTCAGAATAAACACAGCCCTTGGTGAGTGTCCAGTGCAGGGGATCCAAGCAGGGTTGTGACTCATGCCTTTTCCCAGCAATTCATTTAAAAATAGAATAGAAGCTGAAATATGTTTTGAAGGTCGGAATATCAGGTCAGCCTGTGTCTGATGATGTTTCCTGGGTAAGGTGCTGGGAGAGGACAAAGTATTCTTCATTTCGAAGTCATTCTGCTGGCCATGTAGTCTGTGTAGAAAATGAATGTTCTTTGTATTCCCTGCTGCAGGAAAAAGAGACATCACCTCCACATAGCTATTTTCTGGTCTGCTTTTTGTTTGTGTCAACAGTTGCTCTGTCACGTTTGATACTGTGGTTTCACAGAGTTTTGCAGTGACCTTATTTACCTGTTTTTCTAGATAAAAATCTCCACCACAGTTGCTAACTGATCCTGAACTTAATGACTGCCTTAGGGAGAGGCAGTAATCACTTTACTCCTGCATGTTTTAACCTCTTGCTCAGCCAGCCCCAATCAAAAATGTTTCAAAATTGATTAAGTTTTACTACAGGAACAGGAAGCTTCAGACTCTACATTCTGAAATTATTCATGCAAACTCCAAATATTTTATTTACATCTTTAGTCTAAGAACTTCCATGTAATTTTTGCCTTCATAATCCAGCATTCTGCCAAATCCTTTCCAGTAATGGTGGGTTTGGATGGTTATGCACAATTTTTCCTGAGAAATGGAAGGTCTTGCAGCTGCAAAGACAGACTGAAAATCTGTGCAAGTGTAGTGGGTATGGAGGGTTCTTCCTCATTTTAAATGTGACTAAATTTGATCTTGAGGAGTTTGCAGCCACAAGGAGCCGTCTTTAAAAGCAAAACAAAGCAAAAACTGACCAAAACCAAACACTTTGTGTTTTGGTTCCTTCATTTCCCTTTGTTGTACTGAAACCTTCTTTACAAGCCTTGAACCTGATATTTAAGATACCTCCCCTACTCAATTAAACAAGCCAAGTAAATAGTCAAACATCTCATTATTGAATTAATTTGTGTTACTTCTCTACATGGGATCTCTTTAGCTCCATGGTGCCCTTGGTAAATGTGAAAGCTTATGTTCCCACACAGTGATTACTTGCTCAATCTCTGCCTCCTGCCAAAGCTTCTCCAAACCTCCTATTTTAAAATTCACAGTGAGGCATGGGAGGGGAGCATTCACTGGGTTTGTTTGGTGGGGTTTTTTTTTTGTTTGTTTTGTTTGTGGTTTTGTTTTTTTCTTTTAATATTGCCATCCTCGAGTTGTCTTGCTCTGAGCAGTGGTGAAGTGTCTGGCTCCCTCTGTACAACAGTGAGAGCCAAGAAGTCTTTCCCTTGCTAGGATGCTTCAAGAAGGGCTGACACAGAGCAGCTCCCAGTGTCTGCCTCACCATGCTGCCACAGTGCTTTGGCTTCACAGCCCGGGGCAAAGCTTTTTAAAACCAAATTATTTGCACAAGAAATTCTAGACTTTTTTTTTTTCCTCTGATTCTTTCCCCTCATTGCCTCCCAAGTGTGAGTTGGGTGAGACTGTGCTCGTTCTGCACAGCACTGTTAACTCTGTCCCTGCAGCAGATCCTTGCCAAGGAGGAGACTGAGTCAGCAGCACTTTGGCAGTTTGGAGGTGAGTTCCCTGCAGACAACAGCAGGTGAGGAAATCCATCACTGCACTTTCAATCCTTACAGCATTTGTGAGTGGATTATATTCAAGGGTTGTGCTCACACAGCTGCTTTTCAAGTAAAGGTCTGGTTTATTTTGCTTTTATGTTTTCGTTGTTTAAAGAATGTCTCCTCTGTTGTTTGTCTAGTTTATCTGTGACTAATTTTAGCAGGATTCCCTTTCCAGTATAGAATTGAAAAGGGGTGAGTTATTTGTGTTAGAGAGTCACAGGATAATCCAGGTTGGAAAAGCCCTCCCAGACCATGGAGTCCAGGCTGTGCCCAGTGCCCGCCCTGTCCCAGCCCAGAGCTCTGAGTGCCACCTCCAGGGATGGGCTCTCCAACCCTCCCTGGGCAGTTCCAGGGCCTGAGCTCCCTTTCCATGGGGAAATTCCTGCTGGTGCCCACCCTGAGCCTCCCCTGAGGCCTTTTCCTCTTGTCCTGTCCCTGGGAGCAGAGCCTGACCCCTCCCCATGAGCCATTTGGGAAAAAAACCCTGGAAAGGGCACACCTGGAGAGCTGAGGAGAGAGCCCACTTGTCCTGAGGAGATAACTGACCTTAGTCCAGAACCCCCAGGCAGGAAGAATCCCCAGTCCTCAGTAATTAGCAGATCAGGCTTTAAGAACTCCAAAGTTGGCCCACAGGAGCAGTGTGACACTCAGGGTGGGTGTTTGCATCCAGCAAATGTGAGCTTGCTTCTTCCAGAGGGATTCCATGGGCATCCTTGAGCTGAGAGATGGATATTCCAAAGTATTCATTTGGTGCCCAGTTCCTGCTGCCCAGTGACTGCTGCTGGTGGCTTTGCTCTAGGAGAAATCCTGCAGAACCTTTCCTTACAGCCTGCAAATGTTTGTAAATTGTGTAGCTTACCACGAATTAATGTGGAAACTCTGAAAATAATTTAGCATCTCACCTTGAGCTGCAACCTGTTTGGGATTTTAATGATCCCACTTGGACTGAAGTTCATCTGGTTCTGCGTGAGAGACAGGGTACAAATCAAACAGGAAGTTAAATCTATTGTGTGGATGTTTACTGCATAAGAAAAAAAAGGCATAATAAAGAGGTAACTCTGAATATTTACCTTCAGCTGTGGATCACTGACTGTAGTGACCTTTCCTTTACATTAAATTTGCCATTTGGAGTTCTGCTGTGAACCATTTGTGGTCTCTTTATCAGTGTTTAACAAAACTTTAACAAATTAAAACCAGTGAGATGTGGCCAGGGGTTGCTTTTAATTTGTTAATCTGACACTCCTCTGGTATTTAATTTTTTTCAGCTATCTTGTCTGTCTTCATCTCATGGGAACCTCCATGGGGTGAAATCTTTTCTAGAACAAAGCAGGCAAAAAGTACCTGTGGGTAAATGTTCTGAAAGAGCAGAGTTAGTGGTGTTCGTGGTTCTGTCTGAGTCTGAAGTATCTCATTGTTTGCTTGAAGATGATGCTGCTCTTCTGACCCTGCTCCAACTGAAATTATTCTGTCTCTTTTCATCTTCCCTTGGATGATGGGGCAGACAATTATGAAGAGGGCAAGCTTTGTCTTGAAGCAGGTAATAAATAACCATCTCCATCAACTTGCAGTTTGGATCAACTTGTCTGGCTGGAATTACGGCAATTTAACACATTGTGGTGTAATGAATAATAAACTATCTTCAAAAAAAAATTAAATCTTACGGATTTTGAATTTCGGGTGTGTCTTTATATAAAAGCAGCTCTGAGCTGCAGTGCAGCTGAATGTGGGTTTTTGCAAGGAAGAGTTTTAGACTCAGAGTTGAGGAGTGCTAACATTGCTGCAAAGATGTTTGCTTCTGAGGCCACGCAATTTGTGTGTCATAAAACGTGCTGTGAGGTTGATTTTAAAAGCTGCTGCCACTTGGTGTAAAACAAACCTGTTTTATTGAAGAAGGTGTGGATAGATGGAAGCATGCCCTGTAATTGGACTGACAGAGACGGCAAAGCACTGCCATGCCTCATTAAACCTGTGACAAATAATGGAGCTTTGGGATAGCTGGGAGAAAATCTCTGCTTTTGGCACCAACTGCATCATCTTTGTGCAGAGTTTGGTACACATTGAGCTTCTCTGCAGGCTCCAGGGAACTTCAGGCATTCCTGGCTGGTGGAAAAGAAGTATCTGTCTTCTTGCTGTTTGAAAACCAGAATGGGATGGCAGTCAGAAACCAGAGGAATTTCCATAAATTCCATCTTTTTTTTTTACATGCAGTGATGCCAGCTGGCAAATTCCTTCCTTAGATGGGCACCTGAGGAAAACAGAGCTTTCTACAGCTCTACACTTGCCCTGTTGATTGAAGCCACACAACACTTGTCCCCTGCTGCTGCTCTTAGGAACCACTGAAATCACTCAGAAATAGCTCAGCAGGTTTGGGTCCCTCTGGGTCCCGTGGTGGGGAACGTGCAGTCTGTCCCAAAAGTGAGATATGCCACTGCTGGGGCCATGTGGAGGGAGAAACTTGCCCAGGGCATTTTTAACCGACTCTTAGGATAGTGGAAATGCTTTATTTTCTTGGTTGGTCATGGAACAGATGTCAGACAATTTCAGTACTAATTACAGGATTAATGGTTGAGAAGGGTCTGTAGGACTGGGCTGTGGGATCTCCCTGCAGACTGCACTTTGCTAGAATATGGGGTTTGCCCTCTGGTTTCAGGACCTTTCCTGCCTCTGTACTGAAAAAAAACCAAAACAAAAAAGTGTTAAAACACGGTCCTGATGCAGCTGAGATCCACAGCCAGCCAGCCACAATCCCAGCTCCCTCACGCAGGGTTAAACCTTCTGTTGCTCTGGCCCTGCTTTGTGAAGAATGTGATTAATTTTTGGTGATTAATGTGCATTTGGAACAGGAATGGCATCCCAAGATTTGCATCAAACCCTGGGTGCCTCACCTGGGAGCTGAAGCACGACTTTTCTTTTAGTTCAGCTACAAACCCTCAGCTATCTTGGTGAGTTTTTGGGTTTCAGCAAAGTTAATCCTTGCTGGTATCTGAGTCAGCAAAGAGCCTTTGATGGCACTGGGTTAGAAAGCTCCTGCTGAATGAAAACCAAATTTTAACACCCGAGCAAAACAAAATACAGCTCATCACCCGAGATGGGCATTGCTTTCCTCATGTGTGAATTTGCCTGGTGAGCAGCATGTGTGGAGTTCAGCAGCTCCAACAAGGTTTTCTTGTGCTAAGATCTCTTTTCCAAGATTCCCAACATTTGACAACTTGCACTTCATTTTTTTTTTTTGGTTTTTACAGATGTTGACACCTCACTGCAGTGGAAGCCTGCAGGGAATGCACGGGGTCACTGTTCCCAGCCAGCTGATGCTCCTCAGGCTCCTTAGATGTTTAATAAATGTCCTGTTCTAAATCTTCTGCTGGGAGCTGGAACAGCAGCTCCAGAGGATCAAAAGCTGGTTTTGACCTCTCCTTTCTCAAGCTCCTCCTCATCCCAGGAGCTCTGTCTGGTTAAACAAAGAAACCCTTCCCACCTCTTCCCTCCAGCAGTTAGAAACAGGAGTGGCAGATTTTTTTTTTCTCAGAGATACATATTCAAAAAGTCTTGTAATTAGTCTGCAGCAATTAATTCTTGTGATATGTACCAATGTCTGGTTCAGATCTTTTCTCAGTGCCTGTGGTTTTGTTTTCCGTATTTCGTGGTATTTTTCTTGTCCAGTATCTTGTTTTCTCAAACAAGTTTTACATTACTGTTTTGACTACTTTTTTTTTCCCCAAATATTAGATCATCAAACTCTTCTTGCTTGCTGGTAATGAAAATAATCTCCAGTAGGCTATTAATACAATATCAATTTTTAAATTATGTTGTTATAGATGTCACAGACGAAGGTTTTGCAACATGTATAGAATTATGTTCATGGTTGTTCTGGCACTACATGCAGTTCATTTTTTTTTTTTATCAACTGAAGTGTTCCTATTAGATATCCTGAGTGTGTGGGGTGGAAATCTGGATTTAATTTAGGTTTGGAATCTGCTTTTGGCTAGCTTTTGGTGGCCCGGAGATCTCACGACCTGTCCTTGCAAGGATATGAAAATACTTCGGTGTCAGCATGATTCTGATGGGCTTTTAAATGGGAACTGGACAGCACGGAGCCCTCATGGGCTCGGGATCCTTCAAGGAATGCAAGGGCAGGGTGTGTGGGTTCATCCCCGGCCGTTCCCTGCACCTCCCACAGCCCTGCCTGGGCTGCACCTCGGGCTGCACATCTGGCTGCACCTCTGGGTGCACCTCTGGGTGCACATGTGGGTGCACCTCTGGCTGCACCTCGGGCTGCACCTCGGGCTGCACATCTGGCTGCACCTCTGGGTGCACATGTGGGTGCACCTCTGGCTGCACCTCGGGCTGCACATCTGGGTGCACCTCGGGCTGCACCTCGGGCTGCACCTCGGGCTGTACCTCGGGCTGCACCTCGGGCTGTACCTCGGGGTGCGTGTGGGAGCCGCGCCCCCTCCACCAGTGCGTGCAGAAATCCCACCCCCAGCATCTCAGGAAGCCCTGCTGTGCCGCGGTGCCGCCTTCCCTGGAGCAAACACACTCGTGGTGCCTTCTCTGCACTCGTGCATTTATTGTCACAGCGAGGCAGGAGGAGCTGGACGGGAGGAATGGCCTGAGGAGGATTCCACGGTGACACTCTCTGTTTCTGCTGCCCTGTGCTCTTTCTGGGTTCCACCACAAAGCTGCAGCCCTAAGGCTCCCCATGGGGCTCAGGCTGATTTACTGTCCTTTTCTTTCCCTGTGCAATGCACTCCAAGAGGCGCCTGAGGCCACCTCAGACCCTCGTGAGGATCAAATGCACCGTTCTGGGGCTGATGTTCAGTGTGGGCAGCAGAAGATCAGCGCAGCACTTCCCCATCTCCTCTCCCGCTCTGGAATTCATTTCTGCAAGCCTGGGAGCAGCATTCCCACCTCCTCCAGAGCTCCTCGGAGAAACCTTGGCTTGGCTCGGGGAGGTGGCTGCTGCAGATGCACAAGCTTGATTTGATAACATTGCTAAAAACAGGCAACCTTTCAGCAAGACGGGCTCCCGAGTTGCTGGAAATGCGCCCTTGCCATGGGGATGCCCGAGGCCGTGCCGGGATGCTGAGAACGGTCGCGGTCCTTTCCCAGCACCGCGGGGTCCAGGGCCGGGGCGCTCTGGCCGCTGGAGATCGGAATATTCCGATTTTGTGCCGCGGTGCCGGGGAGCTCCTGCCGCGCAGGCGGAGCGGCTTGCTGGCCACGAGGGCTCCGCTTTACCCTCACTCCAATCCGGCCCGGCAGGAGAGGGGATTCTGTTCGGGGAGCAGCAAAGTGCCGGGGCTGCTCGCACCGCCTCCCGTCACGGCGGAGGCTTGTGGCCGTGAGCCCGTCCCCGGGCGGGCCGGGCGAGGGACAGCCGGCTCTGACCCTCGCCACTCGGGCGTGCTTCGGGGGGCCGGCTGGGGCACCGAGCCGCTCTGCCGCCCGCCGAGACCGCGGGCGCCAGCTCCAAACTTCTCCGAACTGCAAAACTTCTGCTTGGAAAAAGGGCTTTGTTCTTGAGAGAGACGACTGTGTTGTTGTTTCCGTGTAGTTTTCCGTGCGGCGGGAGGAAGGCTTTCGGGTCCGAGCAGCGGGCGCAGGGGCAGCGCTGTCCCCGCCCGTGCTCTCCCGTCCCCCGGTGGCGCCGCCGGGGCTCGAACCCGCGACCCTCGGGCCCCGAGTCCCGCCTCCCCCGGGGGCGGGGCCGGGCCCGCGCGCGCCTACCTGCGAGGATGTGACGTCAGCGCAATTAGGGTAATGAGGCGCTGACGTCACGGGCGGGCGGCCAATGGGGGCGGGCGGCGCTCCCCACCTGCTCGCCGCAGAATTCCCTCATTCCTGGGATTCCTGGGCGGGCCCGCGCAGCCAGCGGGGCCAGGCGGCCGGGGAGCCGCTCCGCCTGCTCCGGGCCCCTCCGGGCCCGCTCCGCCGCCGCCTCCGCCCGGCCCGGCC